>MU603186.1:0-16342 GCA_025201865.1 Ramicandelaber brevisporus
CAACCGGCGGCGTCAAGAAGCCACATCGCTACCGCCCCGGTACCGTCGCGCTGCGTGAAATCCGCCGCTACCAGAAGTCGACCGAGCTGCTGATCCGCAAGCTGCCGTTCCAGCGCCTGGTGCGCGAGATCTCGCAGGACTTCAAGACCGACCTGCGCTTCCAGGCATCGGCCATCGGAGCGCTGCAGGAGGCGGCCGAGGCGTACCTGGTGTCGCTGTTCGAGGACACCAACCTGGCGGCCATCCACGCCAAGCGCGTCACCATCCAGCCCAAGGACATCCAGCTGGCGCGCCGTCTGCGTGGCGAGCGCAACTAAGCTGCTCCCCTGCACGCTGCCCCGCACTCCCCTCCCTCAAACTGTACATTAACCCGCTCCATTTCAATCAATGCCCTTTTATTTACATATTCATTACACTCCAATCAACTATCAATCCCACCACCAAGCTGCCAAACTCGGGTTGTCGCAAACTTCGTTCGGTTCATCGTTTGTGGTGTCGAACAGGAAGTTGCTGTGGCTATCCTAATTTATCTCAATCGCATCATGAACATGGTCCCTCTTCAATCGTCGTGTTTAAAAACAATAAGGACAATTAGTAATAATTTAGTTTATTTGGTCTTCTTGTTGGTGTTGACATAGCCGGTACCAACGCCAGATACCAATACGGTCTTGTTGGATGGATCTGGCTTGAGCTTGAATGTAACGTTGAAGAAATCCCGAATGTCACGCATGTACTGAATACTGAATGGTGACAGCTTTCCAACCCTTGTTCTGGACACGTCTTCTGGGCCTAAAACCACGAGTAGCATTGCCAGCCACTGTGAGCACGTATCAAAGCATCCGCCCTTTTCAATTTCAGACAGCAGCATTCTCGCAGCTTGGACACCAACATCTTCAGGCACATCTCCCTTCTTTGAACACAGCTCGGCACTCAGCAGAACTCCAGTAGTCGATTCAGCCACCAGTGCAATTCCATAGCCAGGAGACAATCCAGAGTCAGCACCCGAGTACACATCGGTGGTAATGTCCACTTGGTTAATGTAGTGATTCAACACTGATCTCGCTGCCTGTGCCATTCTGTTTGCATTCTGAGGAGATACTCTTGTGCAATACGCAATTCCACGGATTCTTTTGATGCGACCTTCCTCAAAGAATTGGATTGGCTTAACTGCACGTACAACTGGACACTGGAAAGTAACCTCGCCACCACCCAATGGAGCTGATCCACGCTTTGTAATTTTAAGTTCGACACTTCCATCTTCAATTCCATACTTACGCAAATGGACCAACGTAACAATTCGAAGCGTATCAACAGTAACATCGATATTGTCATTTGTAATGCCAGTCAGTCGTGCATTCATGTTAACTTTTCCGAATGGTGCTAGTGCAATCAGAGCCTCCAAATAATATCCAATTGCTCTATATTGCAACTCGCCATCATTGTCATCATCATTCACTGCTTGTCTCTGATTGCTGTTTTGCTGGTCTCTGTTTGGCAAACTTCCAACTGGACATTCATGCTCAATCCTTCCGCCAATAATCACACCGGGTCTATACGTGAGAGTTGTACCGGTGTAGCTGATGTCGATGGAAGAGCCGTTGGTAGCCTTTTCTAGCAAGCGCAAGAAGGAAACTTCGTAATCGCGCAAACCAGGGTTGTCGTCATCTGCTCTGATCTCGTCAATGCGGACAGGCTGTCCACTCAGCGTTGCAAATACCAGCCGCTGTCTCAAGTAGTTGTGACCTGTATACCGCAACATGTTTGACTCGATCTGCTGCTGCTGTTGCTGTTGCTGTTGCTGCTGTCGCGATTTTAATGGTTTTCTTTTTTGTATTTAATTTTCTTTTTTTTTTTTGAAACGGAAACCGATTTCAGGATTCGAACAAATTGCACACATTTGGAAGTGAAAGGCGATTTGACTGGAAAGGCGAAAGACAGAAGAAGAATGTAAGTGATGTCCTGTAGACAAATGAGATTGTTGTGTCTTGACATTTACAGGCTCCTTTTGACCATATCATGTTTGAATATCGTTGACGATGAATATAAGCATGCTCGCTGACTGGCTGAAATGAGTCGATTTTATTCGCGTTTGTTCGTGTTTGCTCTCACGAAAGGAGGTGACTGGTTTGCTCTCTTATCTCAACTACTCGACTGAAGATTGACCACTACCAACTAACAGCAACAGAACAAAGCAGCTGATCTACTCAGCCAGCCAGCCATGTCGACCGTGAAGATCAAGACAGAGCCAACAGCAACAACAACAGCAGCAACAGTTGATGTGAAAGTCAAGCTCGAGCCGAGTCTCTCTGCAGCTGACATCAAACTCGAACAGCACACTTCAGACATTGACACCAAAGTCGAGTCTGACTCGGAAGCTTACAGCGAGGAAGGTGAAGAAGGCGATATCAAATCCGAGAACGATGATGGCAGTGATGACGATGAAGATACCGATCAGAACCAAGATACAGAAGCTCCCAAGACACAGCGACGGTTCATCTGCGAATATCTTGGATGCGAACGTCGCTTCAAGACAACCAACCAGCTGAGAATGCATCAAAATGAACATAGACTCCAAGCAGAGCTCAATATATTTGGAAAGACTTTCACGCTGACTCGGCAATCATTAGATGATCGATGGTCATGCCCTATTCTGGATTGTACATCAACGGCTAAAACAATTTATTCTTTAAGCGTTCATATGCGATCATATCATGCCACGACTATGGGGCAGCGACACTATCTGCGGCAGCATCCATCCCAGAAAACTAAGCGCAATCTTTATTTCCTTGGCGTGGATGACATTTACGTGAATGGAGTTCGCTGTGGATATCATAACACTATTGGAGTGTTCATTTGCTATGAATGTCGGTTGGTACCTGAGTGTCTTCTCACACATCTACAGCAGAAACATGGATTTGATGAGAAGTTGGTTGATACCTCTGCTCTACCAGATAGCGCAGTAACTGCCAATGCCGATCCCAATACTAATCAGCACACCAGAAATCCACATCTCGCATCAGCAATTAGCCAGCCATATCAGCAGCATCAACAGGATATTGTTCAGGGTTGGCTCTGTGTTACATCCGACTGTGGTTATTGTAACTGTGCGATTCAAGCTACAAATGATCACAAGAAACAAGTACATCGAACAGAAAAGGTGTGGACTGTACCTGCTCTTGTGCTGCGGTTAAGTTGTACCAAAACACACACTTCATTTTTTCTCATTACTCGCATTGATCAAGCAGGTGGCGCTGTCACAACAAGCAGTAAAATCGTGAACCAGCACAAACTCAATAGCAACCACAATGGATTAAATACTCAAGATGAGAATGGAGATGATGTCGAACAGAATGACGCCACAGAAGCATCCAATCGAAATCGACGATATATTTGCGAATATCTTGATTGTGGGTGTGTCTTCAACTCAGCTGGTCAACTTAGCAAACATCGACACGAACACAAACTTGAAGTCATGATTGGTGTATATGGTAAAACTTTTACTCTTAGTCGCCAATCTTCAGATGATCGATGGGCATGTCCGATTTCAGGTTGTGGGAAAACATACCAAACAGTTACTACCATTAGTAAACATATTAATAAAGCCCATGGCGCATTGATTAAGCAAAAACGTGCTAATGTGGAGAATGAGGATAGTAAGCAGCAGCAGCAACCAGTTATCAAGAGGAGACATCCTAATTTTGTTTATTTAAACGTGGATGATTTCTATGTTAGTGGTGCTAGATGTGGCTATCATACTGCGAATGAAATGTTCATTTGTCACAAATGTCGACTAGTGCCTGAATGTCTTTTGACTCATCTGCAACAGAAACATGAGTATGATGAGAAGTTGATTGACAACTCTTCTCTTCCAGAAAGTGCAGTAAATGCAAGTGCCGATCCCAATGGAAACCAGCACACCAGCAACCAACATCTGGCATCAGCAATTAGTCAGCCATATCAATGGCATCATCCGGATATTTTACGAGGCTGGCTGTGTGTTACATCCAACTGTGGGTATTGTGGCTATACATCATCTATTAAGATCAATCACAAAGGTGCAAATCACCAAGGCAAGCAGATATCGACAGTTCCTGCACTCGTACTGCGATTGTATTTTGCGAAAACACAAACAATGTACGCCCTCATCGCTCGGTTGGATATGTCCACAAGCAGTATCGAACCAGGCAACTCAATGAGTCAGTATAATAACGAATGCGATGACGATGATGGCGATGAATTGGTGCTGAGCGACATGGGTGATGATGACGATGTCCATTAGTCGTAAACAGCGACAGTATCTTAACTATATCAACCAATTTTTTTTTTAACTTCAATTAACTCTGTTTTAAAATTTGTACTGTAGCGCAGCGAGCCGATTGTACGCATAATCGCTGGTGTGAGTGAATAGCATATAGTATAACTCTTCAGCTCACATTTAATTAACAGCATTTTATGGTGGCTATCAATAGAGACATCATCGCATAGTTCACCTAGGATGGTATATTAAATAATTGTTAAAAAGATATATTGTTATTACATGATTGCACAAAATCCGCGACGCTCATTCTGGCGCAGACTCTGGAAACGAACGTGCCGATTAAACTGATTTTGTTGACGCTGTTCGCTCAAATATTCTTCACGAAGTCGCTCACGTCTAGCAATCTGCGCAAGAACCTCATCCTCATCATCCTCATCTTCATCATTATCAATATCCTCGCCATCGTTATTATCGCCGTAGCTAAAATTATTGTTGTTATTGTTAGTATTACCAATTGCAGTCAATTGTGGAATGCCTCGCAATAGATTGGCATGAGCTGTGTTCTCATCGTCTGCTCCGAGTTGCGTATTAAATCCCATCAAGTGCTCTGGAAGACGAGGATGGCGTCCACGCTGTTGATACTGCTGTTGATACTGCTGTTGATACTGCTGCTGAGCAGTTGTAGTTGTAAATCGACGACGATTGCGACGATATCTACCCATCATTCCACGCAATGGCTCTCCATTATCGAAGGCAGTTGACGCTGTTGCCGCATTGTTCAGAGTTGGAGCGTATCCAGTGCCTGTAACAGCTCGGATGGCATCATCGACATCAAAATCCAGTGCAACGTTACGACGACGGTACTGCTCGGTTACATGGTGGTCATCACTGCCGCCGTCGCTGCCATACGCCATGCCATTAATGTTGCCATCTTCACTGCTGTCCTCGTCCTCTAGCGGCTCCATTGTCATGAATGCGCTGCTCGACACCATTGCCTCGCCTTGTGGAGCATGCTGATACAAACCATGGAACAGTGGATCAATAGCACTGGTTGGCAATAAAGACGGAGACATACTTGAAGGGAGTGACCCAACTGCCATTGTTGAAGCTGTTGTTGTTGTCGTTGTAATTGTTGTTGTGATTGTATCGGATATAGTATTGCTGCGTACCGTTCGATACTTCTTCTTCTGACGCTCAAGCATCGAAACCAAGCGAATATGAGTCTCTAAATTGGCTGCTAGATTGATGGATGTCGCTTCTTCATCCGAGAGCATGGCAGCTTTGGCAATCCACGGAATACTTTCGGCGTTGATCCATACTGAAGACTGTTGACTGAATGACTCGAAGTGACTAGTAGAGATTGGTTCCGAAAGACGACGATTCACGTCGATAGAAATTGGACTGGAGCTGCTATTGCTGTGGCTACGATGACCACGATACTTCTGCTGCTGCTGCTGTTGCTGCTTGCGTGAGGTTGACATACTGCGTATTCTATGCAAATACCCAACTGCAGATGTGCGTAAAGAAGAGCCTGGGGCAACTTGATACGATCGGAGTCCACGCTGTGATCGCTCGACCATTGCTCGCGGTGGCTGTTGTTGCTGCTGTCTGGCACGCTGTTGCGGATCGGGATTTGCGGCTGGAGACACTTGATACCAATTGTAAAACGAGCGTGGCACGAGACCAGTGTAGGATGACAAGTTCTCGAGTCGCCGCATTGCCACCTCAGAAATGCCATTAGTGTCGAACATGGTGATCACCACTTTGTCTGGTATTTGCAGATGGTGTGGAAGAAGCTGGTGCAGAGCTGCCATCTCTTCTGGAGTTGATGGTGCAATCAAATCACCATTCATCCGAATCAAGCCACGAAGCTGTTCTGGCGATGGAAGCATTGAGCCAGGTGGCAGTGTGCGCATTGCGTAGAGGTACAGGTGAATGGAGCGACGTCTCGTCAAGAACAGCTGCAGTAGAGAATCAACCAATGGATCAGTGAGCTGGCCACAATTGTCAATGTCAACACGCGTGAGACGAGGACAGTTTGACATTAACCGAGTCACCGTGTCATTCGTCAAGTCCTCGCAGAATCCAAGGGTAATTTCACGCAGCGACTGGCCCAGGTGTGTAGCGATGGCATCCACGGCAGCGCGCGTCAATGTAACACACTCATCGAGATCAACCCGTGTAACGGCAGAGTATGATGATGCTGATGGCAAGTATGTAGGGACTCTGAGACTGCTGTTGCTGTTGCTGTTATTGTTACTGCCTATACCATTAATAAATACATTTGATATTGAGAAGCTCTGAGCAAATGCAATGATACCATCGTCGTTAATGAGCTTGCATCGAGCCAGTGATAGTCGCTCCAATTTTGGCAGATGATTTCGAGCACTACTAACGGCCATTGCACGCTCCATTTCAATCTGCTGAGTTGACAGATATCGACGCCTGCGTTCCTGTTTCCAATACTCACCATCTACGGAACTCATTTGTGGCGAGCTGACTCGCTCTGCAATTGTCTGCAATGTCGCATTTGTAATTCGATCGCAGCCAGACAGGTTCAAGTTGACCAGGTTCGAACAGTATTCAATGATCGCTGATACACCATTGTCAGTGACTTGACTCGAATTGGTGAGATCAAGCACGCGCAGCTGCAATCCACACACTCTTGCCACAGCATGCAGCACATGATCTCTCAGCTGAGGACTGCCGGCCAACTTTAAAGTGTGCAGCGATGATCCAGAGAATGCCAATGCATGTAATATCCCAGAGTTTGTGATGCATTTTGTTCGAGATACATCCAACTCTTCCAATCTATGCTGATTCAGTGCGTACAGTGCGTCGTCGTGCACAATCGGTAAACCTGCAAGATTGATCGACTTGAGATGCGGATTGTGTGCAATAAAGTACTTGATGCTGTCAGTGTTCAAGCCGAATGCGCCACACACGTTCAAGTGACGCACTCGGCTGGCTGCATTTGCAATAGCGCACAGGGTGGATGGAGACACCTGCGGACAATATTGGAGGTCAAGAGTGTGTAATGCAGCCTTGGCAGCACAGCCAAACTTGCAGATGATGTGGTCCGGAATTACGTTGATAGTATCTGCTGATGTCTCGGACGCTGGTCGCAGCACACGCCACAAGAGAGGATCGGCTGCAAGCTGACTCCAGCCGCGAGAAACCATTGACGCAATGGAGCGATTGCGGATGCCGAGAAAAGTAAGCACGAGCAGCTGCACTTCGTACGGGAGAAAGTCAAACGTCATTGGAAGCAATGCTACTGAGGAAGAAGAAGAAGTCTCGTGATCAGTCATCAAATCGGCAATTGGAGTGTGGTTTTGCGTGCTGTCAGTGTTCCACAAAGACGACTGTTGTTGCTGTTTCTGTTGTTGTTTCTGCTGTTGTCGCTGTTGCTGTTGGTGTTGGTGTTTCTGCTGCTCTTGGTCGCACAGCTGTACTGGCGCCACCATCGGACTGGAAGGCGCAAATGTCACATTGTACAGTGTTGGTGTTGTTTCTGTGGTGGTAGTTCGTGCTGTGGTGGCCGATAGAGGCGAACTTGGTGCCGTCAAAAACACCTCGGTGTGTTCGTTGTTGTCAATACCACTGTTGTCGTTGCTGGTGTTGCAGTTGCTGCTGTTGTTGTTGTTGTCCATGTCTGTGCGAGAACAATAATCGATTATCAAGAGGAAGAGTCTATCCAAGCAAAGTCAAAGAAAAGATAATGTAATTACAAACAAAGGAGGTTGGAGTGTTCGGCGGCGCACGCGAGAGGAAGGCAAGAGGACGAATACAGCAAGCTTTGAAAAGGAGATGGTTGTATACAGGTTACGGAGGTGTATGTTCCGCTATTGTTGCTTCTGTGCGTGTGCAAGTGTTGTGCTCGGAATAGAATGAAGAAGAAGAAGAAGTTACAATGGTGAGTGGGGGGTGGGAGTGTGTGTGGGTTAGACACAAGATGAGCACGAGATGACTCGCAGTTCAATGGACAGAAAGAGTAGACACTCACCCACACATACTCACTCTCTCAGAGTATGTGTGTGTGTGTGTGTGTGTTACGCCTTGCGCCGCCGCACAAAAAGACAAGCCAGTAGTCTTCGGAATGAAACGAATGTGTGGACCATCGCAATAACAGTCACACACGAAAAAATGACGGGTTGGTCTCTGATTCTAAAGAGCAAATCACTTTTCGAAGAACAATAATTCTCACAATACAAGTGCTATTGTGTTCAAGACCATTGAAGAGTCTTTGTTTTGTAATGTGGCTATGAGACACATACAAGTAGAATCACTTTTCGAAGAACAATAATTCTCACAATACAAGTGCTATTGTGTTCAAGACCATTGAAGAGTCTTTGTTTTGTTTGAACAAAAGAAATGAAATCTGGCTATGAGACGGGCACATGATCCACGCCACTCCAATGAACTCGCTTCCCACCAGACACCTACGCTTTGGCGCTTTCTCGAAATGGCGAGATGCTATTGAAATCGATGGAGAGGCGTGTGTGTATAAATACACGACCATTCCAGAACCCTAGTGCTTTGCGTTGCCTCTTCTCCGGCCATCTCGCAACGGATTCTTTTCAAAAACAACTTCCATCTTTTAACCGACCATGGCTCCCAGCAAAGAAGTCTGCGCTGAAGTGTTTCAAAAGCTTCGTCAGCGTCTAAAGCGAACCAATAAATTCCTGCCATGGCTATTCGAACTACTCTTCCTAAAAGATGATAAAGATGAAGGTGAGCAATGCTGGGAGTGGACCGATGATGGTTCACAAATTTACATTCCAGACATGGACAAGTTTCAGCAGAGAATATTGCCTAGTTCTCCAGTGGCAAAGTCTCTCATGTTTAGAAATATGATGAGGCAGTACGAGTTCGAGTCGACCTACTGCAGTAGTTTATCCGACACTAGATATTGGTTCAAGCATCCGCTATGCAATCGAAATGATCCAAGTAAGTTTCTTGGTATATCAAGTCGAGAGAAAAGAGCGAATAAAGGCAAAGGTAAAAGTAAAGCTGTGAGCACAAATGATGAAGATGAGCAGGAACAAACTGGTCCAGGAATGATGGTGGAAGTAAAGCCCTCGCCAGTTATGACTGAATCCTCTCCCCACCAACCCCATCCTCAAGGATCGATGGTGATGATGGTACCTATTCTGTTGCCGATGATGCAGTACATACGGCCAGCTCTACCAGCATATAGCCCATCAATACAATTCCAAGTACACTCTCCGAGCATTTACCCATCGTCTCTGATCCAACAGCAGCCACCACCAACTGGCACTACGAACTTTAGAAGTCCGGTTATGCAAAATCCGCTCCCCCTGCCTCGACTATCTCCAAGACTCAATCCTGCTGCCAGTCAAGCGCGGCCATCGAGTCCAATTGACGATTCAATTGCAGCGACCAGGCTCAATTATATCGCATATCGGAACAGCCAGGTGCAAGCGCAGACACAGACACAGACACAGGATCGGAACCAGGATCAGACAGAGGCACAGGATCAGAATACAACCTAGTTAACTATTAAACAATTAAAATAGAGTCCATTAGCACATGTTAAAAAGACAAAGTAAAAGGGAGAGAGGGAAAACTAAAAAGAGACAGGGATGAATGTATATAAAGACAAATAGTATCGAGACGTTTTTGTTTTGTTGTTGTTGTTGTTGTTGTTGTTGCTTTGTTATATTAATGAACCATTGCTGGTCCAGCGCCGCCTTGTAGCTTGATTTGGCGCACGAGCAGAGCAAAGAGTGCAGTCAATCCAGCAAATGGAATGTGTGCAATAAACACCACGTGCAGTGCCTTGACATATGCGTCCGACACCATCATCAGCTGCTCTGGAGCCAACTGCTTCATTGCATCAGCACCAGACTTGGCTGCTGCGAGCAGCAAATCACTGTCGGGGTACTGATGCAGCTCAGTGGCGAGCTTGTTGTTCATGATGGCAGACATTACTGACACGGAAATGACACCGCCAATGGTTCGGAAGAAGTTCACGAGCGACGTGCCAATGGCCTGGTCCTCGAGCTCGAGCTCTGCCTGCGTCGACGTGATTGTGGTTTGCATGGTGAAGCCGAGACCGATACCGATAATGATTAGGAAGCACACCTCCTTGGCGGTGTTAGCCTCAGCATCCCAGAGTGTCAGCAAGCCAGTGCCAACAGTCGACAGCACCATGCCGATGACGATTTGCCATTTGTAGAGACCGTATTTGGCGACAATGAACCCGCTGACAACAGCAAAGATACTGATGGAGACCATGAGTGGGATCATGCGGACGCCAGACTGAGTGGCGGTGTCGCCACGAGCAACCTGGAAGAACAGTGGGATGTAGAAGATGAGGGCAAACATGACAAAGCCAATGCCAAAGTTGACGACCGAGGACGACCAGAAATTGCGGCTGCGGAACAGACGAAGTGGGATGACTGGGTCGGCAGCAAAGCGAGCCTCAATTACGACGAAGGAAATGAGCAGAACGGCACCAGCGCAATAGCAGCCAATGACTTGGCCAGAGTTCCATGCATACTGGTTGCCACCCCAGGTAGTAGCCAGCAAGATGCAGACAACACCGCCAACAAACACGAGGATACCGGCATAGTCGATCTTCTTGAGCTTCTGAGCAAGAGAAGTACGCTCGACGGGCAGTTGGAGGAACCAGATGAGCACGGCGAGAGTTGGCACGCCGATGGGCAGGTTGACAAAGAACGTCCAACGCCAGCCGTTGTTGCCGGCATCGGTGAACGCACCACCCATCAATGGGCCGGCAACACTGGCAACGGCAAAGATAGCGCCAAGCATACCAGTATACATACTCGCTTCCTGCACGCTTGTCAAGTCGAGAATGATGATCATGCTGATGCCAAACAGACCCGCAGCACCAACACCCTGGACAGCGCGTGCTCCAATCAGCATGCCGATGCTTTGAGCAGCGCCACACAGTGCCGAGCCAATAAGGAAAACGATAATTGAGCCAATGTACACAACCTTGCGGCCGAAAATGTCGCTAAACTTGCCCACGACCGGCTGGAGAGAAGTGGCTGCTAACAAGTAGATGGTGGCGACCCACGAGATGGACTCGAACGCCTCGAATTGAGATGAGATGGCTGGCATGGCGGTTGACACAATTGTGTTGTCGAGAGCACCCATCAGCGTTGCCAGACAGATACCAGCGAAGATGGTAAGGAAGCGTGTTCTTGTCACCACAGGTTTCTTGTGGCCATCGGCTGGTTCAATCGTTGCAGATTCAGCCTCGTATTCTGTTGTGGTTCCATTAGCTGGAGATGGTGGATATGAGTGAGACTTTTCGTCGTAGTTTTGGATGCCAGCGTACTCAGATTGGTGCGCTGCCGAAGACATTTTTGAGAAGAGAAGAAAAGGGGAGAAGAAGAGAAAAGAAAAGAACGGAAGAGAAGAGAAGAGAAGAGGATTAGGGCAACAAAGAGAGCAAAGTCGTTGAAAGAATGGGTTGGAATCAAACAAACATGAACACTTTTTCGTTGCAACGATGGTAATATCGGCATCGGCGTCGGCGCAGTCCGATTATTTTAAAGCCAAAAATTCAACCACTCTCTTCCTTACTCAGCCACGTTCTGGTTGGCGCGATCAAGATGCTGCTGTTGGGGAGGAGGACAGACGGCAGAGGAGAGCAAAGCCTCTGCGCTTTCGGTAGCCAGCTCGGGTTTGGTCAGGTAGTCACCCCCGCCCCGCCCGCCTCGCTGCTCGCCTCGCTGCTCGCCCGCAGCAGCATTTCTTCTTCAACGTTCCGAGCCAAACCGCTGCAGATGAAACTCCCAGATCCAATGGAAGGCGTGCTGCGAAGCATCCGCTGCGGATCCGGGCCGGCACAAGTATTTTTCGCCACAACTTAGACGAATCATTCATCTTAATTGCAAGTATGTTGCAACACCTGCAATTGCTGCGTATTGATATCATATCGATCCAAACACTCTTAAACCGATCCATGGATTGGTTTGTTAAACTAAAATAAGCAAAAAGATATTTTAGTTATGAGTGATGTGGAGGATGGCTGGATTGCCAGATTCCTTGGACGAGATTTCAAAAGAATCACCAGCTTGCGCACTCAAATAGATGGAGAACTGGCCATCGTATCCCGCAGACTTGCATGCCGGCGTGATGTCAATCTCTGGAATGTTCGAGTATGCTGGAACTGACACGGTCACAAATGCCGGGGAACCTTGTGGAGCATTCTCGCCAGCAACGGTATCCTCGTTCCAGTTGTTCGAAGCGGCCGTGGAAATGGTGACGTCGAGCGGGGATGGACGCAGTTCCTTCAGACCAGGGAACTGAACGGTGCACTTGGTGATCGAGGCAGCTGGGACAGGGAGCTGGAAGCCAACAAGTGTGCTCCAGTAGTTATGCAAGCCCAGTTCAACTTTGAGAGTCTGCTCGTGGCCCAACTTGCACTTGTTGCAGTATTGGCCGGGGCAAGCTGGACATTCCTGTCGTCCAGAACGCAGAATGGTCGAGTCCTTGATGGCTGGACGGCTGGTGTCAACAGCATACGCCGAAGTAGCCAGCAGAGGTGCAGCAACAGTAACAGCAGCAAGAAGGAGTGTAGAGAATTTCATTGTTTTGTGCAGGCGAAAATGAGTCGTGAATGAGTCGTGGGAATCAGTGTGCGGCAGATTGGATGATGTTATGTTGACACGAAAGCTGACGGAATGAACTCGTCTTGCTGCCCCATTTATAGGAAATGGTGGGGGATCAGCTCGAAGGGCTTATCTGGTGTTGGCGTTGGCGGCGCCAAGTGAATAAACTGGGTCCATCACACCGTGCTTACCTAAACAGCAGTGGGAGGAGGGGAGGAGACTGGGCAGATCTGAATGAAGTTGAGCGTGAGTGCTGCCAGTTGCTTCAGTCAGATCGACTGGATCCATCCCTTTAAGACTGACGCCGATCGAAATAGGTACAAGTCCAGAAATAGACACTGTGGATGGCCAATGTTATTGTTATAGAAATGTGCCTTTGGGGAGAGACTTCGAGGCTATTTCTAACGTCATTGAACACTGTGGCGTGGCTTTCTGATGATGGCGTTA
This sequence comes from Ramicandelaber brevisporus, assembly GCA_025201865.1. NCBI lineage: Eukaryota > Fungi > Kickxellomycota > Ramicandelaberales > Ramicandelaberaceae > Ramicandelaber > Ramicandelaber brevisporus. Next base: position 13,315 of record MU603186.1, read on the forward strand.
GTGGCACCGCATAGTCCCGAGTTTGTTTGTCTGGTTCCCTTCGACGAAAGTCACATCGGCTGACTATTGTAGCTTACTATATCGCTAACCGCACAACATTACATCATGTTACTAAGCTCAGATTACGATGCTCTTTAAAGTTGAGATGTGATCACCTTATTGAAACTTAATCTCACCAGATTTCAATTTGCGCAACAAGTCATCACATCCTCCAACATGCTTCTGGTTGATAAAGACGTTTGGCACAGTCCACTGCTTTGTCTTCTCAAGTAGGTACTCCTGAATCGCCTCGCCATCATCCACCTCGTCAAGCTCAACCGATTTGTAAGTCTGTTTGCGCTCTGACAACGCCTTCTTGGCACGCGCACAGTATCCGCACGTTGTCTTGCTAAAGATGGCAATGGTATTTTCCGTAATGAGCTGATCGACCTTCTTGCCAGCCTCAGCAATAGCCACTGCGTCGTTTCTAGCAGTCGCGGCGCTAGTTGCGTTCGTCGACAATGCCTGACCCATCTTGATCTGCCCAATCTTGAAAGTCGAAAGTTGAAAAAAAAAAACAAATACGATGAGCGATTTCAAAGCAGCAAATGACGGCGAGTTGAAGGTTGACGATGACGACATCACTGTGTTCAGAAGACGCTCGGCACTGAGTAAACGGCGACGGAAGTTGCTTGAAGGCGATTCGATCGCTGTCGAATCTGAAGAAAGCTCTCCAACAGTAGCGTTGGCAGCAGAATCGAACACTGACGAGAACACCAAGCAGCTGCAAGAACCATCAGTCGTCTTTAGGAGGCCGCCAAAGCGGCCACGGAGGACTGTGGTTGAGGATACAAATGAAGAGGTCAACGGTATTAGCAGCAGTATAGATACAGCAACATCAGCGGCAAGCTTGATTGAACCACCAGTTGACGATTCTCCACTTCTCGAGGATAATAAAACTGACGATACGATGACGACTGCTGACAAGTCGACCAAGTCAGGTGGTGGTATATCAAAGCATATTCGGCTATCAACGCGAGTCGACTATGAGCAAAACATCTGCAAAGACTTCAAACTCACTGGTTATTGCGGATACGGTGATTCATGCACATTCCTTCACGATCGATCAACCTTGAAAGTCAACAACAAGGTCAATCCAGAGTGGGAGTCTATCAAACAAACGCATCGGCAGGCAAGAAACATTGAGGTTAAAAGCAAGGAAACCAAAGCAGCGGCGAAGGCGGAAATAGTATCACCTGAGTGCTCCATCTGTAACAACAGCTACGAGTTTCCAGTTGCTTTGGAATGTGGGCATGTATTTTGTGAAGAATGTGCACTGGCAAACCATCGTAAGACAGGCAAGTGCTTTGTATGCGGTAAAAAGTCACAGGGTACATTTGTGGATGCTAGCGAGCTAGTTAAATTCGCAATCTAATCATCCAATAATCTAATCATCCATGATGTATTAAATTAAGGAGAGATTATAATGTAAATGTATATATTTTTTGCAAACATGAAAACGAGTTTTATTGCTTGTCGCTATCAGATTTAGTTGGCTCAGCATCCTTGGCTTGTGGCTTTTCAGCCAGCTTGATGGTAGACGGACGGTCGAGCACTTTACGAGAGTCGGCAATGGCTTGATCGATCAGATCCTGAGCGATGGGCCGGCCGTCAACTGGCAGCTTGACGCCAATTGCTTTGCGGAATGCTGGAGCGTGGAAGATGACATTTTGGATAATCGAGATTGATGTCATGGTCGTAAAGTAGACAAGCACGGCAGCGGGCAGCTTCGCCATGATGAACATGCTGATTGGAGTCACAAATCTGAACACCCATTTCATGTGAGGTGGCAGCTTGGCAGTGGAGTCCACTCCAAACTCAATCATGGCCAGCACACCGAGAGCAGAGGCACATGGCAGAATGAACATTGGGTCAGAGATGGTCAAGTCGGTGAACCACAATGCACCGCCATTTTGGAGCTGTGGAACTGGGTGGTGAGCCATGCGCTCCAATGCAAAGAACATTGAGATACCCAGCACACCTTGCACGGCGGCAATCTTCAGTGGACCGAGCATGCTCGCACCAATCAAGTTGAAGAAGCGCAGCTGAGACAAACCAATCAGTGCCTTAGCCTTTGGATCGTTCTTCTCGACGGCAATCTTGGCAGCCTTCTTGAACTCCTCGATCTCAGGTGCATAGTAGCGCATTTGCGCAGAAGCACGCTGGGTATTGATGACGAGCGGGAAGACTGCGAAGCGAATGGTTGCAGTAAGTGTGGCAATTGTTGCCCACCACGGCAAGCCGGTTGTGACATGAACAGCCTCCAGTGCCTGCTCAAAGAGACCGAGATAACCGGATCCAAGTCCCATTGCCTTCAAATCGCCAATTTTCATTGCTGCTTCGGTAACAGTCGTGGAATCAATTGGCAGATCCGCCATCAGTTCGCTGGCGCCAATATCGGTCACTGCTTGAGTAGTCGCATCGGGTATGCTCGATAGTGGCAATGGCGACGCTGAAGGAGCTGAAGCTGAGGCAGCGGCCGAAGAGGCAGCAAAGCCACGGCGGTCGAAGCGGGCATATGGGGCAGCAGTAGCAGCCCTAATCGAGGCAGCTGACGCTGTCGCTGGCGTCACTGAAGTCGAGAGCCGCACAGTCGAGGCGCGAGCGAGCAACGGCTGCAATCTGATTGCTGATCTCAACATTTTTCGGTGTGAATTTTTGCAAAAGTTCAGTGGTTGGTAGCAGTTCTTCGAGTGAGCTGCATAAAGCCGAAGTTTACGACAACCCGAGTTTGGCAGCTTGGTGGTGGGATTAATAGCCGATTGGAATGTAATGAATATGTAAATAAAAGGGCATTGATTGAAATGGAGCGGGTTAATGTACAGTTTGAGGGAGGGGAGTGCGGGGCAGCGTGCAGGGGAGCAGCTTAGTTGCGCTCGCCACGCAGACGGCGCGCCAGCTGGATGTCCTTGGGCTGGATGGTGACGCGCTTGGCGTGGATGGCCGCCAGGTTGGTGTCCTCGAACAGCGACACCAGGTACGCCTCGGC
>MU603187.1:0-12201 GCA_025201865.1 Ramicandelaber brevisporus
GTGCTGGTAGTGCGCATTTTGAGGTGTCTGTGGCTGCTGAGGTGCTTGCATTTGATAGTGATGTTGTGGAGGTACAGCATGTGAGTAGTGTGCAGGATTCGTCGAGTAAGTTGGATGAAGTGTGTTTGGTGATGCATACGTTGGTCCCAGTGGTCCTGAAGCAGCTGGAGATAGCGGTAATCTAGACTGCGCATACGGCGGTTGCTGCTGTTGCTGCTGCGAAAACACTTGAGGATGCTGTTTCGGAGGCTGCTGCTGCTGCTGTTGCTGTTGCTGCCAAGGTGCAGTTGGTTGAGGATGGAACATGGGAGGTTCACCAGCTGCACTTGGATATGGCGGGCGAACATAAGGAGTCTGGGGAGTGTACATTGAGGACGGATCAGCTGTCATGCTAGGTGCTGGACTGTACATCATTTGATGCTGAGGAGTGTACAGCTGCTGTGGCTGTGGCTGTGGCTGTGGCTGTGGCTGTGTTTGCATCTGAGGTTGCTGAAGATGAACTGGGGCATGCTGAGGTGGAGGATGGCCAGCAAATTGTGGAGATGCCAATGCATCACGTCCTGGCACGGCAGCCGAGCTCCTTGGCTGCTGTTGCTGTTGCTGCTGCTGCTGCTGCTGCTGCTGAAGAGAGGCGGCAGTTGGCGGCAAAGCAGGTGCACCCAGGTATCCAGACATTTCAGCAGAGCCGGGCAATGGAGGCAACGAAGTCACGTCAAGGTCAGACTCTCTGATAGCAGCCAGTACTGCATTGGATGCAGACTCGCCGCCTTCAGCAATTGCAGCAACGACGGCAGCTTTTGCGGCACGAAATTCACGCTTCTTTTGATTCAACAATCGAATCAGAGTTGGAATCTTCTGACTACCTTGAACCGTTACATTCAAGTGCGCATTGTCAGCAGGAACTGTAGGCAGCGAATCACTGGCAGACAACGCAGCGTTGGAGCCAGAACCAGAACCAGGGACCTGCTCGGAATGAGAGGCAGGTGGCAGATATGCACCTGAAGAGCTAGATGTGCCGGCACCAATTGGCCGCAATGAGCCAGATGGCTGATTTGCACCACGACCAAATCGAGGAGACTGCTCATTCATTCCGCCACCACCAGCATCCGCAGTTGGACCCAGCGCACTCTTTGGAGTCGGCAGAGGAGTATTTCCACTGGGACCCTGCTGTTCACGACCTGGATACGCACGTGGAGAGTTGAGAACAGACATTGCGCCGCTTGGAGACCCGCTAACAGCCTGACCATTGGCACCACCACCAGCAGCGACTGAGCCGCGCTTTGGTTTATGATAAATATGGCAACGATGGGCATGTCTGTACCAAAGAACCCGATTGCGCTGCTTCTGACCACAAACTGGAACCCAGGTTTGACATTGATGGCATAATCCCTCGATGGTATCCAACGGTGTTCCATCCTGCGCCACAGCGGGTCTCTCTTCTAGTGGATTCAAGAAGAATTGGCCAGAGACTGAAGAGATTCCATGTACAAACTGTTTATGATACCAATAGGCACTGTTTTTCAGCTGCATCCATTTACCAGGAATGCACAAGTCACAGAAGCCTTCTCGTAGATGTCCATTGTATCTAACCCACAGTGGAGTATACAAATCATGTGGAACACGCAATTGCTGGCGTCTGGGCCGATCCTCGGCTGAAATGTCAGGGTCTGTGAAGAGAGAAGGCTCCGGCTGAGACTTTTCGGGCAATGCAATGGAGTTTGGAGACTCCATATCTGGGTGGAAGTTGATTTTTGCAGGAATGGATGACAGATGAGCGCGTGCGTCGATGGCTGCATTGAATGATGGAGAAGTGTGATGGTGGTCGTCGGCTGATGTCACCGTGACAGCCGAGGCAGATGTGGATACAACGGGGCCAGAGCTTGACTGAAGCTGAGCGCTGTGAGATGGCGCCATCTGTGGAGAGTCAGTGTAGCCAGACTGCGATGGAGTGTTAACAATTGGATGTAAACCGGGCGATATCGCACTATTTTGTTGGTGCTGTTGGTGTTGCTGATGCTGATGATGTTGCTGTAGAGGTGGACCAGATGCCCTCCTAGCTTCATAATTGCTACTCGCAGTTGAGTCTGATGAGTTAATCTTAGCACGCTTTACACCATCTCTTTCACCCATTGTATCCAAAAATGACTCGGAGCTTCTTCGATTATTATTAGTAGTAATGTTACTTTGTTGAATATGCTCATAAGGTGGTTGACTGCTCATTGAATAGACTAATGGACTGCCTGAATAATTTTGTTGCTGTTGCTGTTGCTGTTGCTGCTGCTGTTGATGATGGTGGCTATGGTGATGCTGAAAGTGAGATTGATAGGAATGATGCTGTTGCACTGGATTATCAAGCTGCATACTCATTCTAGGTGTGTTGTCTGTACTGGCTGTGCGCGGTGTGTCTCGATGTTCAGTCAATGGGCTGTCTGATGCTGCTGCACTGTTATTGACTCCGCCTGTGGCTGTTGCTGTAGCTGTGCCGGGGCCAGATGAAGATGCGTCAGACATTGCATCAAATGAGCGTTTCCTTGCGCTGCTTACTGGATCACAACTTGATGGTGTTTGCTGCTGCGCTTGCTGTTGCTGATGGGAGTGAGGATGGAGGTGGGAGTTAGAGTGAGAGGAGTGTGGCGTCGGCAGAGTGGAGGCAAGCTGCATGGTTGGAGAAGGAGTGTTGAGAGTGAGCCTAGTCATGGACGGTAAACCACTTCCTCCGCCGGCGCCTGATCTGGAGAACATCGCGTCACTTTGACTCTGTAATTCCGCTGCTACTGTTGATGTTCCGGCTGCTGTCGTTACTACTGTTACTGCTCCTGCTTCTGTTGCTAGAGCTGGTAGTGGCTTCTCGATAGGAGTAGCAGTAGCAGTAGCAGCAGTGATAGTAGTAGCAGAACTAGTGACTGCAGTATTAGTGTGGGGTGCGGTAGATGAGCTTGGCAGCAAAGGCGAAGGGCTGATAGACGCGTGGTTGCCGCCTGTGCTACTATTTGACGTTGCCACACTGTTCTCGTGGTTGCTGATATTGCTGATATTGCTGATATTGCTGATGTTACTGTTGTGCAAAGTGCCGTTTGACGTGTTGATATTATTTGTTTGCGTATTGGAAGGAAGCCTTGTTGAATTTGAAGAAGCAGTGGTAGCTGTTACTGTGGATGATGACGCGGTTGCTGGGTGGTTGTGATAGATTGGCTCTGCAATTGCACCTTTGTGGCTGGAGCTGTTGCTTGTGGTGTTGAAACTGCTGACGTTTACATTGTGATCACTACTCACCACACCTGAGGATGATGGTGGTGGAGCTGCGGGACGTCGTCTCTCTTTTTGCTCAGGAGAGTGATTGATTGCATACTGTGGGAATGGTGTGGGGCAAACTGATGAAGACGATGACTGTCCATTACGATCGAACCCAACACTAGCAGCGGTTTGCTGTTGTTGTTGCTGCTGTTCTTGTTGTTCTTGTTTTTGCTGATGGTGATGACTGTTGTGATGAGGTGGTGTTGACGTCTGTCTCACGCCCATGCATGGTGTCACAGCTTCACGGCCAGCTGGTGCTGATGAGTAATCGCTGGTGGATATGGTGACCCGATCGACTGCACTGCCATTAGGCATGTCATCGCTGCCATGTCCACTACTGCTGACTAAGCTGTGGGTAGTACAGCCTGCTCCATCACCATTTGCTGATGTCATGCTGGATGATTGCCGATAGTCGCCGTTCATGAATGTTGCTGCTATACTTCTTTTGTTTGAAGCCGAAGTGCGAAACTGTGTTTGTGTGTGCTTCGATGGAAGACGAATAAGCGCGGTCGCTTGAATCGCAGTTGGGGGCCGTCAATGGCGGGGGCTGTGCAAGCGTGTGCGGGAGAAGGTGTGCGAAAGAAAGTGTGATAGTGCTGTTCCTGTTCCTGGTAAAAGGAAGCGATAATAAAGATGACAAACAGGAGGTTGGCAGCTCTGGCTGTGGCTGTGGCTGTGGCTGTGGGCTGAGGTTGTGGTTGTGGCGATGACGAACCAAGGACACTGAAGGAGATGAGCAAGAAGCGAAAGCGAGCTGGAGACAGGCAGTGGGGAGTAGTTCCTGGGCAGCGACGTTTGTCAGAATATACAAAAGTCAGGGTTCTTTGCGCTTGTGGTGAGTGTATGGAGTTTATCAAGGCAAGAGGAAACCGAAACGGCGGAGGATTAGAAACGTTCGGGGGATAGAGGCGAGAGAATCGGGTGTGGGTATAAATAATGCGATTGATGGTCAGTGGACCTCCCCGCTCTCAAGGCACAAAATAAAAATACGACTATAAGATATGAGAGGCTGAGCTGGGTCAATAGGCCTGCTGACCAACGGAGTGCTAGCAGCGAAGAAAGAGGGCGATAGTAGAGGCAGCCGCAGGCGTAGAGGCAGGCGTAGAGGCAGAGGCAGACAACCTTTTCGAGTACGCACACGTATGGCTATCGGAGCAGGATAGCCGGAGCCGAATAGAGAAAAGAAAAGAAAAGAAAACAGGAACGAGGCGTCTCAAATAGGGGCTGGACGAATGATTGCACGACGAAATTTCTCAATGGCTGGACAAGCAATAAAGGGCAGGACTAGCCACTAATAACACACGCAGCAATGACCCGATTTTTACTGCCCTGTGCAGGAATCGAGAAGACCACCTTTTTGCTATGACGAGCTGAGCAGCAGAGGCGAGGCGAGGCGATGTGAGGTGGAGAGGAAAAGAGGGCTTGTGTATGTGCAACGGAGGCGGTATGACCAACAATGAAGTCTGTGGAAGGAAAAGAGTACACCAGCAAGAAAAAAAGTGGAAGCCCCCGTTGGTACAAGGGTAAGAAAAAGCGAGGAAGGGAAACGAGGAAGGGAAATGTGGCTCGGGGGTGGGAGGGTACAGTAGTGACGATGGCGTGGTTCACAAAGGCGCTTTTGCTTGCAAACGGCGGGGTTACCCAGGTGTTAATATACAGCAATGAATGAGGAGGTTCCTCGATAGATTCGTGGCAGGAAAATAAAGTCGTGGGCAGAGTTCGGGTACCGGAGGAAAAGACGGCGAATACTGTTGAAAGCGAGCAAGTCAGAATACGTACAAATGCGGCCAGAAAGGGCAGAACTAGAGCGACGACAGCAATGGATGAGGAATAGAGGCAGAGAAAGTCAATGCAGGGAATGAGAGTGAAAGAGAGTGAGTGAGTGAGAGAGAGAGATAGTGCAGGATGAGCGAGAGAAAGAAAGAGAAAGAGAGAGAGAGAGAGCGTGGGTCACCTTGTCGACAATGCAAAGGCCAAAATAACCAAATCAAGAGATATTCCTGGATTGGCGAAACGCAGCGAAACCGCGTGTATATGCAAATGAAAAAAAGCGACAGCAACAACAGCCAGAGAGTGGATGTTATATTGGGCAAGTGGCACGTCGCGCTTTTAGATGACTGATGCGAAGGGTCGCTCAATTCGGCTTTCTCTACTTGCAGGAATGTGTGGGGCTGCTGAATAAATGGACGGGGTAATGGCTAAATTTGGAGATTGGCGACACTAATGACGGCTCTTGTAACAAAAAAAGAAAGCAAGGCTGGATGACACGCACGTATGGCAGAGCGACAGAACGGCAGAATGGATGTAACGATCGGGGATGAGCGAGCTGCGCACACACAAAAACACACACAAGCACACACTCAGATACACACAAGGTTTTTTATTGAATGGGCGAAGAGCTTTGCAAATACCAAGGTAGAACCGATAATGGTGTAACACAGAGATCGCGGTGGATGTTGAGGACTATGTAAAGAAATTCTGCCAAGGTTTGTGGTGTACTGAATGGTTGGATCCGCTTGAAGCTACTGCGCAAAGATGATGAAGTACAATGATCCAACAGTAATCGAGCGATTGTCAAAGGGAAGCTTTGAAGAGAATGAGAAAAAAAAGAGAGAAGCAAACAAGGAACCAGACCAGCAAAGCAAAGCAAAGCAAAGCAAAGAAAAAGTACACCGACAAACGTCGATTGATGAACAAATAATGAAAAGAGAAAAACTGGAGACTATTGAATCAGGACTGGGGACGTCCATCGTGCCGTGGGTAACTTAAAGCATCGAAAAAGCAAACTAATAATACTCGGTTCACACATACACAAACAGACATTTCTGTACTTGATTTCTTTTTTGCTGTTTTTGCTGTTTTACTGCTCAGCGGGTTACTCGAGTACCGACGTCTGTGTCCACTGGACGCGAGTTATTTGATAAGGTACCCGCGCTATTCTTGCGAGCTGGAGAGCAGAAGCTCTCAGACGTTGTTGATACATTGTTTTGCTTCGTACGCAGCGCAGCGCAACGCAACGCAACACGACATTGCCGCATTTGTGTGCTGCGTGTCAAATCTTTCTTCGATTTCCGAGCCCGGCGACTTTTGCACACCCGGGCCAAACAAAAGCATCAGCAGAAGCATCAAGAGAACACACCCCCGGACTGAACAGTTCAGGGTAACTTTACTCGGAGGAAGCGGGCACAGGCGAATTGCGACTGACTCAGACGGCCCACGCTATGTTCTTGCCCGGATTGGGCAGGTAGTCACCCTCGGATAGTGTGGACACACAAGTCGACGATGGAATAGTGTCAGCGATGGTGGCACACGTTAATTTAGTGCCTTATTGAGTCGGAGGCACTCTTCTGGCAGCTCCATCATGGGCGACATCGGGCTTGATGAGACAGAATTCGACTGTAGTTCGTTTCGGCTGATTGAATTTGCCGTTCGCCATCTCATATCAAGTGCTTTTAAAAACGATAATAACAATGATAGTGAGTGGGTGTTTCAATGACGCATTCCGTGTTTCATTCGATTGTGGACTGTGCGAAGCATATTGACCTGCCATTGATTGGGATACGTGTGATTGTGTGTGCCTTTCTGGTTCCTCTTCTTTCTTTCTTTCTTTCCTTCTCCAGTGCATCCTTTTGCATCCATTTGAAAGAAGATGGTGGTCTTTCAACAACAAAAGTACAACAAGACCATCACTGTCCAATTGAGTGACTCGACTGTCAAATTGGATAAAAAAATTTTGCTTGCAAAACAAACAAACACCGACACACACACAGCTCTCTCAACTAACACGCGTCCTCCACTCACCTGCTCTCGCGCGCACTGGCTTTTTACTTTTTGCTTTTTGCCTTTTCTTCTCTTTCTGCTGTCTCTTATCTCACGCCTTTTTACTTGCTCGCTCGTTTCCTCACCTGCTTGAGTCTAGCGACGTCGTCCTGCCGCCTGCAAGTTGCTGCTCTTTCTATCATCTTGACTTTGCCTTATTTGTTTACACTTTTTTTTTGGTTGTTGTTGGTATTGTTGTTGTCCGCTTGCCCGCTCGTGTTCACTTCCGCTTTCTCTCGCGCCGTAGAAAAAAAAACATACACACAAATAAACAAACAAACAAACTACTCACGCGCTTGCAATTTGCTTGTCTGCTTGTCTGCTTGTCTGCTTGTCTGCTTGCTTACTTGCTTACTTGCTTACTCTGTTCTGTTCTGCTCATTACGAAAACGAGGGTTTACCTTGACTGACTGACTCTGGTTCGCACACATAGATAGAGTCGACCTCGTTTTGTTCTTTTTAGCAAGCCTGACCTCACGCTCAACACGTTAACTCTGTCCTGGCCCTCCTCCTTGCGTTTTCTCACTCCTGCCTTCAAATTGATATCGTCACTGAAGGCGAACTTTGCTAGTTGCTGTCTGTGGTCCCTCTTGTATCGCTTAGACTCCAAAGTCCTGGTTAATCTTGACTTTACAGCCAGATCACTCGCTCACCAGCTTTATCAATCATCCTCTATTCAGCAATCCATTCTGTGACAACGACGACGACGAGGACGACAGCAACAGCTACGACGGCGGCGACGGCTACCACGACGAAGGTGACTCTCGCATTCAGCCAGCACGCTTATTCAGAAGGCGATTGATTGAGGATGGCGTTCTGTAAGCGCTGTGGCAATATAGTTCGCAATGGCACAAAGTGCAAGTGCGGTGGCCAGGCTGTAGATTCAATCGCTGGTGCCATCGTTGGCAATATCGGCAGCAATAGCAATAGCAACAGTGGTAGTGGTAGTGGTAGTGGCAGTGGCAGTGGCTCTGATATCAACGGTAACGGCACTCGCCAGCAGCCACCCAGTCGAGCTGAACCTTGGGCAAGCACCTATGCAAAGAAGTTTGCAAGTACAAATGGCAATAGCAGCAGTGGCAATCACTCTTCAGCAGTGTCATCTGCACCAACCAGCGGCCGTCCATCGCCGCGTCCACCAGTGTCTACTAACAGTTCACCACCAACTAGTTTTGGCGGGCTGAGTGGTACAGGTGGATCCATACTGCTTCAGTCATCAAAGACACCTCCGCCGGTATCAGCATCAGCGCTGGCCGTCAACCCGGCACTCGCAGTAGCATCTAGATTCAGTGGATATCGAGCGAGTAGATTTGGAGGAAGCGGAGGAGCAGGGGATTCCACACTGGTGGCTTCTTCTTCGACCTCTTCCTCAGCGGCTCAGCCTTCTTCACAGTCAGCAGTAGCCTCAGTGTCACAGTATAGAGTGAGCATAGCACCAGCATCATCTTCTTTGCAGCAGAAGGATCCGCCAACACCTGGGCTGTCACTGGGATCATCATCTTCAGCAACAGATACTGGCACTGCATCACCCAGCTCAACACTAACACCAGTGGCGTCGCTGGTTGAGTCGCCAGATATTGAGAGTGGATCGGGTGTAAGAATTATTAATTCACAGCCAAGTGTTGTTCAGTTGCCTTCAATGAGTGGCGGTGGAAGTGGGTTTGGAGGAGATCAACGCTCGACCACTAGTGAAATATTGACATCATCATCACCTGGTAACTATAGCAACAGTAACAAGCCATTTATTGGGGTTGAAGGATGGCGCCAGAGAAGAATGTCGGAAAATGATGCGCTATCATCATCATCATCAGTACCGAACTCACCTAGTGCAAAAGCCATTATTATTGGATCAAGCATTAATAATAATAATAATAATCAGCAGCAGCAGCAACAACAACAGCGTGGATCATATCAACAGCACGCGGTGGCAACAGAGTTGAATGCAAGAGTTGGCAAAAATGGGAATACAGCTGAATCAACACTGGCCAAATATAGTATCCCAGACTATTCGGCTGCGTATGCTGCAAATGGATTACCCTCGCCATCAATTGGATCGTCCAGAACATGCATTGAATGTGATAGAGAAATCAACAGTACCAATAGTAGCAATCAGCAGCAAGGTCCTCAATCGCCCATTAGCCCATCTGGTAGCATCCACAGCAACAATAGCAGTGGCAGCAATAACAGTAATGTATGGCGTAGCTTGTGCGATGAATGCTATGTGCGTAAAATGGGAAAGGGATTCTGTATGAGATGCGGAGGCATGGTCTTGCACAATGGTAGAAGATGGATTCAACATGGAGACAAACTATGGCATCAGCTGTGCTTTAAATGCATTTACTGTCATAGAACTATTGAAGGAAATAATCCCGCTGTTGATTTGGATGGAAATCCTTCCTGCGATACTTGCTTTGAGAAGACTGCTGGTAAACCTCCATCCGCCTCTCTCCAGCGCCAATTTGCCACATCACTAGCCACATCAGTTGTTGCATCCAACACATCAGCAGCATCAGTGCCTGCAAACTCACCTGCCATCCCGCCCATTCAACCATCAAAGACTGCCGCAGTGATGACCACTCCAAAGCAACTTCCAGCCATTGAAGAGCCTCGAAAGCTGACTGCTGTTAATACTGAGATTAGACCGCTTGCATCCATTACTGCTCTGCGCACTCGCTCTAACAGTGTTGCACCAGTCTCACCCCGGCCACTCTCACTTGCCCTCGATAGTGATACACCTGCTGCTGCTATCCACAGTCTAATGTCTGGTCGAGCATCTCCTCGCCATGACTCAGTCTCGCCAACTATGATTGCATCCCGCGGAAGACAGGGTTCAACTGATAGCAATACTTCAGCGACTAGTCAGCTAACGAAGTCAGACTCTGTCACATCATGGAAGCCAATCAAGGCATCATTCCACACAAGTTCCACATCAGTGAATATCAATCGATCAGCCAGTCCAACCATGGCCACAGCAACATCACCTCTTGCATCATTACCGCCAGTCAGACTAGCAACTCCATCGCTAAACAGACCACTCAGTTCAGCAATCACTTCCAATCCAACTCTGCTTGATTCACGAGAGTCTGTTTTATCCACCAGAAGCGATTTGACTACTGTTCTCCCTCCACTTGGAGCGGCGTCTGGATATGACTCAGTTGCAGATTCATCATGCTCCACATCATCACTTGCACGTATCAACTCGTCATCAGCAATTAAGGAAGAAGTGGAAGATGTGGGAAGAAGAAGTGGCAGTCCAGCGTTGTCAATCAAATCAGCACTGAAATCAACATTTATTCAAAAGAAGGTTTCATTTGACTTGAATCCAAGAGTAATGAACAATCTGTCTCTTGAATCGATCCCCTCCAATGAAGATAGCATTGCAACCAGTCAGAGTGATGATGTATTCGTTGATGCTATCGAGGCTCAGGATGGACACCTGAGTGGAAATGGCAATAGAAATGGAAATGGTGGTGGCGATGATGACGATTGCGATGATCAGATCAATGGCAGCAGCCCAGTTGCAGCATCCTCAAAAACAGTGCCAAAGAGTGTTTATGATAATTTGCCACCGGTTAGAATGTCACCAATTCCGACAGCCACTTCTCCAGCTCAGCAAGCACTCGTTGACAAGATGAATGAACCAAGTAATACATCAATGTATTCCTTTGAGCAGATGAGAACTCGCTCAACTCCAAAGCCAACTGCCCACTATTCAACCTCATCCTATTCAAACAGTAATGCTAGCAGTAGCAGTGGCGGCAGCAGTGGATATATGAGTGCACTGGCCCCAACTTCATTTGCATCCAGACACAGTGCATCTTCCTCACTAGCCTCATCTGGCCCAACTGGCTCAATGGTATCTGCGACTTCAAATCCGCATGAAGCTCGTGACATTTCACGCACAGAGACATCTTCGTTATTATGGAAGCAGTCCCAGTCGTCATCATCAGCCAAGTCATCACCAGCTGTGTCTGCAACGTCGCCTCCAGTCAACCCTGAGCCTCTGAAAACAGCTGCTGAGTCCAAACCACCTCCGCTTCCACCACTGACCGAGAAGGGAATGTGCTCTCGCTGTCGTGAACCACTCGGTGCCAGCTATGTTGTTCTGAATGATGGCTGCCATCTCCACAATGAATGCTTCCGATGCGCAGAATGCAATCTAGGCTTTGAAGATGGCTTTTACATTCCGGATGAAGGCAAGTTCTATCACAGTCGGTGCTTGGAACAGCTCCAATCGTCTCGCCAAAAGCCGCCAGTCAACCAACAGCGCAAGAGCAAATGTGATCGTTGTCAGCAAGAAATGCGTGGTCCTTGTTTCCATCTGTCAAATGGTCGCCAGTATCATCCACACTGCTTCCATTGTGCTGGCTGCCATCGCCAGTTTGACGAGGGCTCGTATGTGTCTTCCGGTGGCAAGGAGTATCATCGCCACTGCTTGCCGGAAAGTGAAACGACGCGGTGTGTATCCTGCAGCAGCCCGATCAATGGCCCGTTTGTGAGACACGCTGGTCGTAATTATCACTCTCACTGCTTTGTGTGCAGCAGTTGCAAGCGCGAGATCCCACCGGGAACATATGTTGACTTTAACGGAACACCATGCTGCGAAACTTGCGTGCCGTACATTATGGATCAACGGTTGGCCAATGGTAATGGCAATAGTAATGGGAATGCCAGTGTAGCAGACCATCTTAATGGAAGTAGCATGGTGAGTAATAGTGGAACGATTACATCATATTCGAGAAGTGCTGCATTGTATGGTAACAAGCGCAATGGACTGGTGACGCAAATGGCAGTGTCTGCTACAGCCGCTGCAGCAGCTGCCTCTACCAGCGTTCGGCATTGATTAACTATCAAACACGCATACCACTTCGACATTTGAACTTGTGGAGAAATCAATCCATTTTTCTTTTCTCCTCATTTCTTTCATTCTTTCATTCTTTCATTCCATTGTACTTTTTCTCATCGCACAATCTTTTCTCTTTTCTCTTTCTTTCACTCTCCTTTTGTTTGTTTGCTTTCGTCTATTGAATCTTGAATATTATTATTATTTTTAAAAACACCATAATCGATAAATAGGATCACTGGTAA
>MU603189.1:0-16045 GCA_025201865.1 Ramicandelaber brevisporus
GAACGGCGGGTAATGTAGAACTGGTCTTCCAGCCTGGCGCTGTCTCCAAAGAGACCCATCTGCCTGGCTAATCTTGAAGAGCGTGTTTGTTTGCTGGCTGACTGGTTGGTTGAAGATGACGAGACGAAGGATGAGCAGACAGCAACAAACACTCACTGTTCGTGTTGCTGTCGTTGCTTTGTCATTGTGCATGCAGCTCCGACTCGACTCTCCACGCTTAATCGCTCGCAACGAGTAGCTTGGCACACCTGGTCAATGCGCATGATCCGAACACAATCCGAGCGTGATCCGACCAGCTCGATGCACTGCCATACCTCGCCACGGTGAGGACAGCAGATGTCAATCTTGCAGAGCATCTCAAGGAATACGGCGTTTATGACATTGAGCACCATTCAGTTAACCACCAGAATAACTGTCGATTCTATCACCAAAGCATGTACCAATGCGATAGAAGGCACTTAGAATGGCATCAAGATGGCCATTGCTTCACGCAACCGCACTCGCGATGAACTACAGTAGCATCTTAATGAATTCATCTGGCGCCGTCGTAACGAAGGCCGAGTCTGGACTGCTTTTCTTGAGCTCATAGCTGCTGAACTTGAGCCACTTGTGTAAAAAAAAAAAAAGTCCATCTTTGTCAATAAGGGCTGAACGCCGCCCCCTATACCGAAAATAGACTAAAACGGTGCTATACCTCCTCCGATATTCCCTCATTCATTTCATCCCGTGGTGATTAGGGATAAAATTCCCTCATTAAAATTGCCTCGTGCTGCCGGTGGTAGCCTATAATGTTTTTTTTTTTGTCAACAAGGGCTAAACGCCTCTGCTATAAATAAACTTTTGTTCAGGAACGCAGCGTTGGCCGGGCGCTGGGCTGAAGCAATCGAAAGGCTGATGTTCCGTGACGGCGAAGGCTGATTTGCCGTGACGTTGAGTTTATTTCGCTGTGTTTATTTGCGCTGCTTCTTTTCACAATCAAGTGAGGGCTTAGCCGCTAGTGTCAGGAACCAATCTGCTGCGGCTCACTACCACAGCCTTTCCTTTCGTTTCGCAAAGGCACCAATGAAGGTGCGACTGTGCGAAATAGTGATAGCGTGGTAGTCGTGATTACTAGCCGGCTGCCGACTGCCGACTGGCTCTGATACTGATGCATGTGTATATAAAGCACCCCCTGGTGTGTTCCTGGAAACGCTTCATCCAGTCCGGTTCTACAATCATCATCACCTCCATCACCGCCACCATCGTCTCCTCTCTTGTGCCAACCTTGAGAACCTTACCATCCAACCTTCCGTCTCACACATCCTCAAAACAATAATATAACATATTGAATTGCCGGCAATTCATTGCAATTATCGATTATGTTTGCGCGCTGGTTGTCCCTTTCTCTTCTTGCGGCTGTCATGTTGCAAGCTGTGCTTGCTGCAGATACTTTTATTGATACAGGCAAGAAACTTTTGACCAATCCAGTCAAGACTGTCGCCGGATGCAACCATGACCATGTGCTTCATGCCTGTTTGATTAACTGTGGAATGGCTGGATTGACTGACAGCAGAAACAACTGTGATCTTCAGGCGTCTTACTTTTCATGTGGTTGCGGAAGTCGTCAGAGCCTTCTTGTGGGAGGTGTTACTCGCCTTGCTACCTTGCTTCAGAATACAGCTGCAACTGTGGTGGATTTCAACAATTCCGGACCCAATGGCTGTACCCTCAGCGAGGGCTTGAGCTCTTGCAACCAGATAGCTGCCAAGTATAGAGATAACTGCAGCTATCAAGGAACTCCAGATTGCCGTAGATTCTCTTTCATTTAAGATTCCCACATACTTTCAGTTAAGCCTAAGTTTAGTACCTTTTAAAGAAAAAAAATTCAGAAAAAACAAAAGTATTATCGGTTCATTGGTGCAATTTAGTACCTCTCCAGATTGTGATACAGTGCCGTTTGAATGTAATATTTCAAAGAAGCTGTACAGCCCTATACGTACTAGTGGTGATTTCACAGCAACCAGAGCTGCTGGTCGCCGAAGCATGTGAAGCCGACTTCACATTGCCCCGGAACGATTTCAATGGTGCTTTTACAAAAAAAGTCTCACACATCCTCCGTCTCCACCTCAAATGAAGTTCACCCGCGCTGTCCATGTCAATATTGGTCAACTTGAAGACGCCACCCAAAAGACCGGTATCAACCTTTCCAAAACTCCAATCACATTTGAACAGTTCCAGCAGGCGGCGACGGCAACTGGTCTCCCACTTCCTGACATCTCGCAATTCTTGGGATTCCTGCGTCCGCTGCTCGATCCAACTGATGAGTTTGCCAGTGGTGTCACCGATGTTGCGCTGGAGCTGGTGCAATCCATCCTGAAGCTGGTTGGTCAGATTGACCCAGCGAGCGTTTTCAGTATTGTCAAGCACGTCACTGTCATCATTGGCGGCCTGCTGTAAAAAAGTTTTTTTTTTTTACTTTTGTCGCCTATCTTCATCACACTCCCTCCATCGTCTCGTGTCTAAATGTAACAATTCTTTCACTTTGTCCTTTTCAAATGCCTCGCTGTCAAGGAACGACCGCGT
Source organism: Ramicandelaber brevisporus (assembly GCA_025201865.1). Taxonomy (NCBI): domain Eukaryota; kingdom Fungi; phylum Kickxellomycota; order Ramicandelaberales; family Ramicandelaberaceae; genus Ramicandelaber; species Ramicandelaber brevisporus. Next base: position 2,563 of record MU603189.1, read on the forward strand.
ATGTGCGCGTGCGTGCGTGTGCGTGTATGTGGGCTGAGCCGAGTTCAATTAAGGACCGTGCCAATCTACTGGATGTCCCTTGCTCTCGGTGTTTTTTGTTGTTCAGTAATTTTCTCGACTCCAATCCGAGTCTCTGGCTCTGGTTCCTTGCAATCTGCTGCTCAGCCCGCGTCTCCGCCTCCGCTCCCCGCAGTTGTGCAGACTCTGGCCCTCGTGTGCAGCCAGGCGTGGTATATATCATCCTGCCGTGCCTGTTGTTGTCTGTTCATTTCTGTTCTGTTCTTGCATCGTTTCCAGCATCGCTCTTTGTCTGTCTCTGCTTTATCCATCTATCCATCCATACCTCTGTCCACCCACCTATCCACTCATCCATCCAAGTCTCACGCTGCTCTGAAATGAAGTTCACCACTGCATTCGCTGTCTTCGCGCTGGCCGCGGTTGCTGCTGTGCACGCCGCTCCGTCTCCACTCGCCGTCGATGTCGGCGCTGGCGGCAATCTGTCCGTTGGCGTCCAGACTCCAAAGGTCAACGTCACGCTGAACGCCGGCGGCAACGTCACCACACACGTCGACACCAGTTCCAACGCCAAGCTCGCCGAGGCTGCCAAGGCTGCCGGCGTCGACCTGGCGCAGTCTCCGCTCTCGTTCGGCGACTTCCAGAAGGCGGTCACTGCCGCCGGGCTGCCAGTGCCGAGCGCCGACATGTTCCTGGACTTCCTCAAGCCGCTGCTCGGTCCAGGCGGCACCACCGTCATCACAGCTGCGCAGATTGCACTGAAGCTGGCCGAGGCCATCACCAAGGGAGTGTTTGGCACACTCAGCACCATCAAGGCCGACGACGTGCTGTCAATCCTGGCAATCGTGACCAAGGTGCTCGCTGGCGGCATCAAAGGTGCTCTCCAATAAACAAACTCTCGCCACTTCCCTCTTTCCTCCCTTCCCTCCGTCTTTTGTGCTCTATTAATATTACTATTAAATCTGTTGTGCTACTCCATCTTCCTGCCGCGCTAATGTCGCTCGGCCAAAGCTGCTGCGCCAGACTGTACACTGCCAAGAGGTTTTCTTCTCATCGCCTGATTGTACTCGATGATATCTACATTTTCTATCTTGTCCTTTTTATTATTAATTGAAATCGAGATCCTTCCAGAAGTATCACCAACCAATGACAAATCACCGCTGACATTGTATCCGAAGAGTACGGTGGTGGCAACAACGTACGCCATATTTCGCACGGATACCTCTCACTTCGCATCAGTCAAATGTCGTACATGTTCATGAGGCGTCATTTCACGCATCTCCTCCCTCTTCTCAACTAACTCTTTGACTCCTACCGCACACACACACTGCCTTTGGTACTCTTTTTCTTTTTCTTTTTCTCTTTTCTTGACCTTTATCATTGTTTTTGTTTTTGTTTTTTTGTTTTTGTTTTTGTTTCTTGTACTTGTTCCTAGCAGAGAGTCTGTCGTTCCTAGGATTTTTTTTTCCTTCAGCCGCTTGCCCGCTTGCAATCTGTGATCGAGTCAATAGTCAACTTTTAGTAACAAACAAATGAACGTCCTGGCAGAGTTTGCACCCCGTCGTCGCGGTGTATCGCAGGCTGACCTGAGCTCGCCTCTGTCGTCCTCAGCTATGCCCTCTCTGAACACCTTCCCAGTGCCTCCAATTGGCAACACTGTCAACAGTGCCAACCGACCGCTATCAACTGGGCCAGCTACCACGTCACTGTATCAGACTTGTTTACGGCTGATTGATAGACTCCAGTGTGTTCCTGAGTTTGCTAGATTCCTCGAGCCACTCTTGCAGGCGCCACCGCCTCCGCTGCCCTCATCTAGTCCAGTAAGCCCAGATCGCACCAGCAAGGCCAGTATCGGAAGCATCAACAGCATCTCAAAGAGTAGCGGCCAAAACACAGCCGTTGCAACGGCCAACGGCAGCAGTGAGAATATCAGCCAAAGTCAATCAACTCCTCTCCCGGCTGCAGCCACAGTCAATGACAACACAAGTGGTGCAACTCCTGCGTCATCGGCAGAGTCGGCTGCACCAATAGCTACGATTCCATCCGCCAACAGCAGCAGTAATGGCACTAGCACTAGCACTAGCACTGGGGCTGGTGCTGGTACTAGCAGTAGCAGTAGTGAAGCACTTCGAGACCCAACCAAGGTATTGTGGACTGCTTTTAGACAAGGCATCAGCTTGTGTGCACTGTTCAATGCACTCCGCCCGAGCGAGCCACTGCCGGAAACGCTGGATGAAGACAAGTCACTTGCAAATGCACAAAAGAGAGGAGTGTTTTTGTTTATTGCAGCGTGCAAGGCACAAGGCATTATTGCCGAAGAACATGTCTTTTCCATTTCCGATTTATACAGAGATGATACAAACTCGCTGGTTAAAGTCATGGAGACTGTTTCGTTGGTTCTCGATGAGATTGAACGACGTGGATTCATGGTTAGCAACAATGCCAGATCAGGCCGCCGTCCATCTATAATGTTTGCAGACTTGGCTTCATCCACCAACCGAGCACCCGTTGATAATAGAGATCGAGTGGTATCTGAGTTGATTGACACCGAGCGCAAGTATGTGGCTGACTTGGAACAACTGTTGTCTTATATGGGTTTGATTCAGCAGCAGAACCTGCTCAGTGACGAGCAGATTCATTTCATGTTTGGTAACTTGCGATCGCTGGTTGATTTCCAGCGCAGATTTTTAATTGGAATTGAAGCCAATGCTCATTTGCCCTCCGATGAGCAAAGATTTGGTGCATTATTTGTGCAGATGGAAGATGGTTTCACTGTTTATAGTCCCTATTGCGCTAATCATAACAAAGCATCCAATTTGGTTGCCACTGAATTTGCTAGATTGATGCCATTGGCTAATATTATCGATCCACGATATGGATTAGCTCAGTATTTGATTAAGCCAGTTCAGCGCATTTGCAAGTATCCTTTGTTATTAACCGAATTGATTAGATATAGTAAAGATAAAGATTTGGTAATTAACCAAGACCTGGAGTCTGGACTGGCTGCTATAAAGAGAATTGCAGAAGGCGTCAACGAGGCAAATAGAAGAGAAGAGAACTTCCAGCACTTGGTTGATTTGGAGAATAGAGTTGATGACTGGAAGGGTTATAGTCTACGTGATTTGGGCAATTTGCATTTACACGATAGATTAGTCATTACAACTGGTGACCAAGAGCGTGAAATGCTAATTTATTTGTTTGATGAAATACTATTATGCTGCAAAGAGATTCCCAATCCAGATCAGCCATCTCAATCTGCAATGCAGCGCCGCAACACTGCCAGCAGCAGAACCGGCCGTGCATCAAAACATGGCTCAATCAGCGAAGCTCACGCACCTGCATTCACTCCAACGCCTAAACCCAAATTAGCCATTCGAGGTAGAATCTTCTTGTACAGTATCAAAGATATGGAGGTCACTACTCAGAATGGCCAATTTAGACTGTCAATTTACTGGATGGATAATCAACTGGAAAACTTCACTTTTAAACTGAGAAACGAAGAGTTATTATCTCAATGGAGAGATACTATCCAGAAGCTATTGGTTGAGATTCGCCAAAAGAAGGACCAGCAGCAACAGCAGCAACAACAGCAGCAACAACAGCAGCAGCAACAGTCACAGACACAGCATCCACTGTTTGTTTATACTGGCCAGCATGTGTCATTCAACCCAATGACATACACTGATGGCCTTGACTTGGATGATCTGAACGCTCGTCTCTCCATTCGTGATGATTTCAATTCTTCGTTGCATGACTCTGATCTCTCGCTGTCATATCAGTATACTCCGGTAATGGGCTCCACACCCGACCATCCACCCGTGCTTCCAATCCCTGTTGATGGCTATAATGACGGATCTCGAAGCACCCTGGTTGGCTATGATCCTCACCAGTCCCACGCTATGCAACAACAGCAGCAACAACAGCAACAGCAGCAGCAGCCATATCACAGGCAAATTCAGCGTAAACAGTCGCACACTGGCTTCACTTCTCCCATCTCTGCTTACCCAGCCCCAATGCCCACTCTGAGCCGAATGGCAAGCTCCAGAACAATCAGTGCAACCAGTGACTATGGTGCTGTTAACAGCGGCATCAACACACCACTGAACGACTCGCTCTATTTTTCTCCACTCGAACATACCACTGCCTCGCTCTCAATCAACGGCAACGGCAATAGCAACGGAGTTCCCTCCCTGGTTCGACAGCCAAGTGCCTCGTCTGCCAGTGCTGGATTTGGCAGCGCTGGCTCAGCAATCCGCGCCAAAGTGACTTTTGGCAACGACCTTTTCGCACTCGTCGTTCCTGCCGATGTTAACCACGAGTCTTTGGTTGACAAGGTTGCTCGCAAGGTTGGATTGTGCGGCTCAGCTCAGTATGGATCCACTGCCGAAGCGCAGGTGCGTGCTGGCATTTTGCGGCTCAAGTACCTGGATTCAGATGGCCACAAGGTGCTACTGCTGTCTGACGATGATGTTCAACTGGCACTGGAGGATATAATGGGAACTAATCCAGCCGCACCAGTTCTGTCAATCTTCATCTCACCTTGATTTTCCTGTATCGTTGAGCGCTTTTTTCATCTACTTGGTCTCTGTCTCCGTCTCTGTCTCCGTCTCTTTCTTTCTTCCACCTTCTCGTATTTTTATCTCTCCTTTTATTCTCTATTCGTACAATGCATTCTTTCCCCCTCTCTTTTACTTACTTACTTACTTTCTTTCTTTTTATTATTTTTTATTTTTAATACGAAGGTGTACTTTTCTCCTTGTGGGTCACAGCTGAAGTCTATGTTTACTTGTTGCCAAAGACTGAATCCGGGCAGTGAGTTCCTGTAGAACACCGATGTCTCCCGTTTGCTCGCAGCGGTTTGTTATCACAAACGCAAACACGAATTTGTGTCTGACTCCTCCATTGGTGCACAACTCGTGCAATGCCGAACGTGAGACAGTATAAAAACATTCAAGTTTGAGCTCGATGCTTAGCCGTTGACATCTTTCTTCTCTCATCTATTCGGCCATCTTCTCACCAAAACCTTGAACAGACTCTAACCATCCCCATTCATTGGCAAAAGCTTTACTTCCTACAAACAATGGTCTTCGATAGATTTGAAATCATCACAATGTGTCCGCACCCACAGCGGATAAACTGCGATTGCTTGTATCACTTCAGCCCCAAAGACGATACCACTCCTCGCGAAGAAACAGTGGCAGTTTTAAAGAAGTACCCGAAAGAAGTCAATGCCTCAATTGTAGATTATAAAGCTCGAAACAACAATGAAGCAAAGCGGGCAATTCTCCCATTTCCGAAAAGGATGGTTGAAGAAGGCTGGACTGTAGACATCCATGGCTATCCTCACCATCCAAAAATGACCGATCCAAGCTACCATAACGAAGTCTTTTCACCAACTCCTCTTTATGTGGCGCCTCCCACCATTGTTCCTGGTCCATCTGGTCCTTATTTTCAGCCACTGTCCTCCTCTTCTCACTATCAGCCATCATCATCGGCGTCATATTCATCTTATCAACCATCATCATCATATTCTTCTTCTTCATATCAGCCGCCAACATCTTCGTCATCCTCTTCCTCCTATCAGCCATCGTATTCTTCTCATTATCAACCATCGTCTTCGTCTTCATCTTCTCATTACCAACCATCATCATCCTCCTCTTCGTATCAGCCATCGTCTTTCTCTTCTTCGTATCAGCCATCAACTTACTCTTCTTATCAACCATCAACTTACTCTTCTTCTTATCATCCGCCACCATCATACTCTTCTCACTATCAACCATTATCCTCATCAACATCATCGTCTTCCTCCTATCAGCCATCATACTCATCTTCCTATCCTCCATCATACTCTTCACACTATCAACCGCCACCACAATCATCTTCTTATCAACAACCATACTCATCTTCATATCAACCATCATATAGCGGTTCTTCCCACACAAACTACGGCCCACCACCACCTCCATACTCTGGTTAAAAAGAGTTCTCCATTAAATTTTCTTATTTTGTTTAAACCTTTTTAAAAGAACTGTTCGGACACTAACAGACGTAGTGCACATGAGCACCTTGTAACTCGACAACATGTGTGCATGTGCGCTGTATTTGTCGCTGTCCACGAGCTCATGCTTACAAACAATCCAGCATGCATTGAGCAGTTAGCATGTGGGTATATAATGGCAGCGATCGAAGAAGTATCAAACAGACGATAAATGTACTTCTTTCTTCCTTCTACTTCCTCCACCAAGTTACTTTGAATCCATACATACCTGAATTAATTAGAACTTTCATTTTTTTGAAAGCCGGCAGTTTATTTAAAAAAATTGAATTTCAACATCGATTTTTACTAGCGAATTGGAATTTACCTTTTTTCTTTTTCTTTTTTCTTTTTTACTTTGAAACCATCAACTTCCACTTCCACTTTCACTTCCTCACACTCCCATCAACCAAGCTCGACGCCTGCTCCTCCTCAACACCAACAACTACCGCCACCACCACCACCACAGTAGCAGCAGCAACAGTAGCAACAGCAACTACAGTCCGGTTTACAGTGACATACTGACCGTTTTATTATCAAGCGCCGCATCAGCATCATCAACAGAAACTCGACGATTCCATCCATCATCAGCAAAGACAGCAAAGACGACAAAGACGACAACAACTAGTAGCAGGTAGTGCCTCTCTTCCTCCTCCCCTTCTTCTGAAGCGACTGCCACCCTTGCACTGTTTCAGCTCAGTTCAGTTTAGTTCATCTCACAGTGGCCGTGCAAAATACACACACACACTGTGTTTTGTAGCTTGTTTGTAGTTTTTGCCATTGCGAGCTCTGTATATCACAATTGTTCACCTTCATTCTACAATTACATTTATACCTATCACACCACAGTTCAGCGAATGCCAAGCAGGACAGCAGTATCATCCCAGCCAGATTACATGTCATCGTCTCAGACTCAAACTCAAACTCAAACTCAATTTCAAGCACAAGTTACACCAAGTCAAACATCATCAACAGTACAAATGACACCGCCATTCAGTCCTCAATCCAACGTTCAGTTGACTAAACAAGTCAAACAGACTCCTCAGCCTAAACAAAGACAACAGCAACAGCAACAGCAACAGCAGCAACAACAGGGTCACTATTCACAATCACCAAAGACACCGAAACAGCAAAGAAATGATAACAACAACAATAATAATAACAAGAATGTAGCACGGGATTCACCAATGTCAAACAAGACCAAGAACCGTGTCGCAATTGTGCCACGTGGTGTTAATATTGATCAATTTGTAGCTAATAATAATAACAACAATAACAATCAACAGCAGCAGCAACAGCAACAGCAGCAGCAAAATAATAATAATAAACATAATAAGATGGCAAATGAGACTATTGCAGTTGAAACTAATGAAGCAAGTGAGCAAACTAAAACAGTTACGCAATTGTTTGAACAAGCAATGTTGAAGCAGCGCAATAATTCAGTTCCTCCACCTCCGCGCTTTGTAAAGGCCGGTGGAAAACAACAAAACGCTAAACAGCAGGCTCAACAACAGCAACAGCAACAACAGCAGCAACCATCAGCATCAACATCAGCTCAGAATAAACAACCAGGCAACAGTAGTGAACGTGCTTCAACTAATTCTCATCAGCCACCGCCACCGAAGACGCCACAGCGCTCTCAACAGCAACAGCAACAACAGCAGCAGGGTCAATCCAAGAAACAACCAGCTCCAAAAGGCAAACATATGAGTGGATCACCAAAGTATGCAGGCCCAACATTCAGTAATGCTCCAGCTCCAAATCTGCTTCCAATGCCCATCATGGAAACTGATTTTGGTGATAGCGATGCTGATGCTGATTTTGATGAAGAGACTGGTGTTCATTATGAGAGTGCAAATAGCCCAAACAGCGGAATAAGCATTGAGCCCCCGCCTCCACCTGCTCCACCATCCCCACCGTCTCCACCTTCACTGCCATCTCCGCCAGCCCCGCCTTCACCTCCACAGCAGCAGCAGCAGCTCAATCCACGAGTTTCGGCCTTCATGGCCTTGGCAATTAGTGAGAAGCAGCGTCTCGAGAAGCTTCAGAAGACTTCAACCCCAGTTCCAAGCTCACCATCTGCTCCACCACCACCGCCCTCTTTCAACCTTCCCAGCGGTTCGGCAGCCAGTCCAATCGTACAGCGCGTGTCGGATTCATCTTCGCCAACTCCAGACCCCTACACTGGAACTACCAATGGTGCCGTGATGAGTCCGCAGCGTCCAGTTTCTACCATCACAAGCGCGGCAGTTGTAGCTCAGCTTGGCCAATATCAGCCACCAGCTGCTTACAATCAACAATTCATGCATAACACTCATCCACATCATCCACATCCACCACCACCGCCTTTCTACAGCATGAATGCACAGCAACCACAACAACAACAACAGCAGCAGTATCAGCATCTTTCGCACCTCCCGCAATACCCATATCCTCATCATCAACACATGAATTCAACTGCATTCGTCCCACCACCACCGCCATCAACCACAGCTCCTCCTCCAATGTCATCGGATGCTGCATCGCAGGCATATTCTCAGGTGTCCATTGAGGATCGCAAGAAGCGTTCGCAAGATTTGTTCCATTTGTTGACTGCTCCTCGCTCTGCCCTCACAAAGAGTTAGCCAACAGCATCCTCTTGACATCAGCATAATTAACTAGTTTAGTACCATTTATCATCATCATCATCATTATTACTATTATTTTCATTCCCACAACCTCCTTTTACCTACTTTCCTTTTAACTCTGCATAATTGGCATAACAATCACAATGACACTAACACGGAACCAAACTGTCCGATGAAGCGGACAAACCAGCCACACCAAACAATAAGAAAAAAAAACAATAAAACAAAAATCGAGCCAAGATGACACAACTTCGAACAGCCTTCTTGTTTGTACGTGGCACGGCTTCAAAGCTGTGGTCGCCATATTGGGCTCGTACGCCACTGCGTAGTTCATATCGTTTCCAGCAGCGCGCCTCATTGCGCAGTTTTGCCTCCGGTGAGAATGGCTCATCTGACCAGGCAGCAGCAGCGGCCTCATCTTCCGCGAAGAGTAAGCGTGGCGAGCAACAGTCTGATAGTGGCAATGGTGACACTGGCACAATCAACGGCGACAGTGGAGACACCGGGCTGGTACCAGTTCCGATTGCAGCAGATGAACGACGACACCCAAAGACGATGGAAGAACGTGGCCAGCAGTTGGCCAAGTCATTGGAGAGATTCAAGGGCGTGATTGACACATTGACATCGGCTACAAACTCGGAGGAGCTTCAGAAATCAGCGGAAGTGTTCAGCAAATCAATACAGGACAACTTTAAGGCAGAGTTGGAGCGACTTAGGAAGAGTGGAATCTCAATCTATACTGAATCTCAGCAATCAGCCACAGAAGCAGCAGCAGCCACAGAAGCAACAGCAGCAGCAGCACCATCGCCCGAAGAGACGAATGTTGCCAAAACTGAGCAGGAGCAGCAAAAGTTGGATCAGCGCATTGATGAAATGAATGAATTACTTCGAGAGACTTTGGATGCAGCCACAGACTTTGTCAATCAGAGCATTGGATCATTAGAAACATTCAATGAGCATATTGATTCTGCCAGACGCATGTTTGACACCAGTCGGGATTTTGGCTCAGACTTTTGGGATCGCACTGGAGCAATGGTTGAAGAGCGCATTCGATCGGGCTTGTTGGTTGACCAAATACAAGCCACAATGGACGATGCCGATCTGTTTCCAGACTTGCTCAAACCAGCACATGTCCGCTTTGGGCACTGTCTGCCACAAGCTGAGGTTGACTATCGCAAACAGCGTATCCATTCAAAGAGAGCCTGTCAGGCATTTGCAAAGTTTATTGGAGTGCCAGAACACGAAGTTACACCAGATAATATGCCAGTTATAGCATTCGCAGGCAGCGGAGGTGGATACAGAGCAATGGTATCAACCGTTGGGTTCCTGGATAAAATGGAGAAGAATGGATTGTGGGATTGCACAATGTATGCAGCCGGCGTGAGCGGATCCACGTGGGCAATGATGCTGGCTTACACATTTAACCTTCAAAATCAAGGCAATAGTGGGCTGTTTAATATGGTAAGGAACCATTTGCGTGGAAGACTTGGCAAGAGCCCAGCATCGCTGACTCATTTGCACGACGTGTTTGCAGATCCACAGATTGCATCGACTGCATTTGAGTTTCCAATCTGGGAGTATATTCGTGGTCGCCCCTTATCATTTGTAACATTGTATGGCTCTTTACTGTTTTCGCGTTTATTTACGGTTCCAACTGAAGTAGCAACATCATCAGCAGCGGCAGCAGCAGAACAATTGGCTGGCAATGCTGGGCAGTCACATCCCCTGGCTGCATTGGCCACCAATGCACTCATGTCACAGCAGCTCAATCTCCCAAGTGCGTCGATGCCCATTCCAATCTACGCAAGTGTTCACGTTGACAACCGCAATCGTCTGTGGCATTGGTTCGAATTTACTCCGTTCGAAGCTGGCACTCCTGATTACGGAGGCGGTGTCTGGATCCCCACGTTTGCATTTGGTCGCCAGTTCCATGAGGGCACAGCGGTTGAACGTGCGCGCGAAATGAACCTGGCTTCATTGATGGGTGTGTTTGGAAGTGCAATGTGTGCCAGTACTGCGCATGTTTTGGAGATTACCAAAGATTCCCTGCCTGTCATGTTTCGTGACAAGATGACCGCGGCTCTCAGTGAGTATTACCAAGCCTTTTCGGATCATGTTGTGCCGCCAGCATTCTTCCCAAATCCGTTTTATGGCTTGGACATTCCCGCTCTGCCTCCAACAGCCAAGACAACCACTTCACTCACCACTGTGTCTGCTACTACTGATGGTGCGAATGGTGCGAATGGCGTGGATAGCGCAGAGAAGAAGATGTTTGAGATGGATTTGGTGGTTTCGCCTGACATTCGGCTGTGCGATGCTGGTCTTGCCAACAACCTACCATTCCCAAGTTTAATTCGACCAGAGCGCAATGTCGATGTCATCATTGCATTCGATTCATCTGCAGATGCTCGTGAGCGAGATTGGGTTGCGCAGGCTGGCAGGTATGCTGAAGATGCTGGTCTATCGCATCGCTGGCCTGCTGGTGCCCGCTCATTTAATGATCCCATCGACTCTGCGTCTTCCGAGCGCCAGTACTGCAGAATTATCAAAGATGACGTCAATAGACAAGCCGTGTCAATTGTATACATTCCGCTGCTGGGTGGACAGCGCCATTTGTCAAATTTGCTGGAAATGCCACAGCTGCCACAGCTAGAATCCGCGCTCAAGCATACCGAGACCACAAAGGAGTTTGATCCAGTATCGGCACTGTTTATGACCACATTGAACTTTGAGTATACCCCGGACCAAGTCGATGATCTGACCAACTTTGCTGGAGGATTGTTTGAATCGAATCAAGATAAGATTCGTCAACTTTTGAAGGATATTTGGGAACGAAAGCGTCAAAATGAACCTCTGTATCCTTATGAACTGTAATCTCTATTTAGAAAAAAAACAACACTTTTAAGTACCAATACTCTAGTCACGACAAATACACTGTGGGAAGTCTCTATATGAATGTCACCTTGGTCGCTGCGTCACTAACTAATATCATAAATGTCTTTATCGTTTGTCAACTTTTGTTTTCAATAGTGTGTGCCGTTCAGAGCGAAAGGAATCACCTAGTCGGGGTGCCTTGATGATGTCAAGCTGGTGTCACACAAGTACACAAGCATACACAAACATACTCTCTCTCTCTCGGAGCGTTCGCCTGGTCCCTCTTACCGCAGCACTCTCTTTTTCATTCTTTGTGTTATCACAGACAAGATGACAAAGCTTCGACAACTGCGAGCCAGAACATCAGGCTTTCCACTCTTCGAACTGTCAGAACAGCTCATCGAGTTGATACTCTCTCACACAGCCGTTGCAACGAGAGTAGCGTTCATAAAGGTATTTGGCGAAGACGACCTTACTCTGCGCGCTCTCCTTCACAGAGTGGCACTGCCGGACATTATTGCACCTTGGCTACCATTCGATGACTATGTGCTCAAGTTTGGCAAGTATGTCCATATGCTCCTGCTCCGAGACATGACGAATCGCAGCTCCTTTGACATTTTGGCGGGTTTCACCAGCTGCAGAACACTGCTCATCAACATGCGAACATGTCCGATAACACTCTTTTATAGTCTGGGTAAAATGCTGGCTCTGCAAACTGTGAGATTGGTTGCGACAAAGGCACCGGAACCGAAACAACGAACTGCCATTGACTGGATCAACTACGTAATACACAGTGGACGCAAAATGAGCATCGAATGGGAATCTGACGTGGAGGATTTGGATGAGTTTGATAAATTACACAGTATCCTATCAGACATTAGCAACAATTCTCGTGTTCGATTTGCGATCAAAGCTCCATACTCTGCCAATGTTGGACAGTGTTTCCAGCAGCTGGCTCCACAACTGAGCAGACTAGAGATTCATCAACCGCCAGATGAGAGCTGTTTCGGTGCTGATGTCGAGGCTGTCTTTGGAAATGAGGATATAGCATTCGTCAACTTGGCTAGTCTGGCACTTCCAATTTGTTGCTGCAACCTCAGCTTTGCACCAGCAAAGTATCCAAGTCTGAGTCAACTGCATCTTCATTCGATACAGGCAAATTGCTCAGGTGCTCGCCGGCAACATATTCCAGCTGTGGTGGCGATATTCTTTGGTTCGGTATGGTCGACTATCACTGAGTGTTCAATTAGTATCTCAGAAATTGAGACAAGTACAGTTGTGGGAATGGTTAACCAGATGCCCATGCTGGCCAACTTCACGCTCTCCACAAAGTCTGCACTCGATGTGGCAGTCGTTATGCCACACATGCCATATATTCGCCAGCTTGTCGTCGAAGCGTCTGCACTCATCTGCAACTCAGCACAGCACCTGAGCAAGTCATTGGCAGTCAACAGACACCTCTTCAAGCTATGCTTAATGTCCATCAAAGTCAACACTCCAGCAATTCAGTTTATACTCAATCTGCCCAGTCTCCGCTCGCTGGAACTAATAGATTTGCAATGGACTCCAGATGTGATTCACAAGTATCTCGAGAATTCTTCCCCGGCAACTTCGGCCACTGTTTGGAACCTGGTTGTAGATTCCGATCAAGACTCATGTGCTACAGATGACACCATACTTGCTCTATGCATGATGTTTCCCAGCCTCAAAACTGTTGCACTGCCAGGTTATCCGATTGCCACTCTTACACTGACAATGAAGGCGTTTCCGAGCATATCGGTAAGTGCAAGATCAAAGTTCCTTTAATTATTCAGCACTTAATTCCATGAACAACTTTTCTATTAATCAAGATCGATAAACTTATTTTTGACGAGCACCAGAAGATACTCAACTCGCCCGCTTCTATTGTGGAAAGCAAACCATTCGATTTTTT
>MU603191.1:0-15908 GCA_025201865.1 Ramicandelaber brevisporus
GCCCACGCCATGCGCGACCATCCGCAGCTGGGCAGCATCGGCATTGGAAACGGCTTGATCGCCCCGTACCACCACTCCGAGTCGTATGCCAAGATGGCGTGCAACTCAACCTACGGCCAGGCGCTTCCGACCGAGCAATGCCAGCAGCTGGACCACATCTTCCAGACCGAGTGCAAGCCCACCATTGCGCGCTGCTACCAGACGCTCGACAAGGACGACTGCAACGCCGCGCTCAACCGCTGCTGGGCTCCGCAGATCGAGCTGTACTCCCGCTCGGGTCTCAACCCGTCGGACGTGCGCATCAAGTGCGAGGAGGGCTTCTGGTGCTACCCGGTGTACTCGAAGATCGAAAAGTACTTCAACAAGCCCGACGTGCAGGCTGCTCTCGGCGTCAACCAGACGTTCCAGAAGATCAACCAGGAGGTCTACGCCGGCTACCGCCAGTCAGGCGAGTGGATGTCTCCGGCCTATCTCCGCCTGATTCCAGGTCTGCTCCGCAGAGGCGTCCGCGTGCTGGTGTACGCCGGCGACGCCGACTTCATCTGCAACTGGTACGGAACCAAGGCGTGGATGAAGGATCTGGACTGGCACAGCAAGCCGGCGTTCAACGCGGCGCCGGACAGAGCGTGGTCGGTTGACGGCAAGGCTGCCGGCGAGGTGCGCAGCGCCGGACCTCTGACGTTCGCCCGCATCTTCGGAGGCAGTCATGCCGCAGCATACGACAAGCCGCGTCAATTCCAAGCCCTGGTCAACCGCTGGCTCGCACGCCAGCCAGTGTGCTAATAATCATCACCATCTTCTTCCTTTGAATAAACGAACATGCAGTCCCTCGAGAGGAAGAAGAGACATTGGAACTCTACTATGATAAACAGTCTTCTTAACACTCTTTTAATAGTAATAGTAGGATATACTGGAAAACAAACGTGAATGCATGCAAGAAGGATGCACATCTGCACATATGTGTTGAATGTGTGTTGGATGTGTGCTGGATGCCAGATGTGCATTTTTCGTGCAGCACGAGTTATGTGCTGTGCACTTCTATTCCACTCATCAAGCAGACTCTTTTGTAAATTTCACAAACAAGATGGGTCCTGAGCCGGTTGACCAAACTGCTACTGTCGCGACAGTGCCGTCCGAAGAGCTCCTCGACCAAGATGACGTTGTTTATGACGATCGCTCTTCTATGGACGAAGACTCTTCGAGCGACATCTACGACGACGACCAACTTGATGTGGATGAAGACGACCTCGAAGTCACTTCCACAGGCTCTAGCAGCAGCCAACAGCACCACCAACAACAACAGCAACAGCTTCCTCCATCACAGACCATCACAGTAGATGCGCCAACCTCGCTGGATCGAATGCGACTTGCTGCGAAAGCTCGTCCATTGGCTACAATTAAGCTCGGTCAACAAGTTTGCAAAGTGCTGCGCGAGCGTTCGTGCTATGAATTGATGCCAGTATCTGGACGCGTTGTTGTGTTGGACAGTACGCTGCCGATTGTTCGCGGATTGCATGTGTTAACACAGAATGGCATTGACAGTGCACCGCTGTGGGCTCACGATATTGGAGAGTATGCAGGAATGCTGACAGACAGTGCGGTGGTCGCATTGATTGAACGACAGCTGCACGTCGCTGCTGCTGAGAGCCACGAGTTGCTAGTGAAGCGAACCCTTGCATCAAAGACAACGCCATCTTCAAAGCAAGCGGTGAGCAACAACAGCAGTCTTGAGAGTATGGATAATGACAGCGACGAAGAAGGTAGTAGTGGGCTGCCAGCTCACAACCCAAATGCAATTGCTGCAAAGGCCATGTCAGACTTGGCAAACACTCGCATCACTGAAATGAAGTCATTACTTGGATTTGTTCGCGGTCGCCAGCTGTGTGATGCGAGTGTATCTGTTCATCAGAATCTGTATGTAACTGCTCGCAAGATGTGTATTGAGAAATCATGCCGGTCCATCACGGTTGTTGATCGTGATCACAGCACTGGCAATGATGCGCTCCTCACTGTTTTATCACAATACACACTTCTCAAGTTCATTGCAATGAATGTCGCTTCGCTCGGTATTAGCACGGATTCCAGCGGCAATGGTGGAAAACTAAACTATGATGTCTTGAAGCAGCCACTTCGTAGTTTGGGTATTGGCACGTATCGCGATCTACGCCACGTCTACGGCTCGACTCCAGTTGTTGACGCCATTTCCATCATGGTTCGTTTCGGCGTATCTTGCCTGCCAGTGTTGGACGAGTCTACCTATATGGTTGAGAACTTGATCGACGAGACTGACATTGCTACATTAATACTCACATTGTACGGCGAGCCCGATGAGCCACAGCCTCGCATTATCTGGCAACGGACGCCTCAGGAAGAATGGCTGGCCGATAAGCCTCATCTATTGAGCATGACGGTCGCCGAGATGATTAAGCGGAGACCAGACACTTACCAAGGCGTAGTGATTTGTAAAGAGACCGACTCGCTGCTGGCATTGTTTGATGCGGTATGTCGCGTGTACTTGTTACGAATGGTTATAGTCGATGATTTCCACAGATTAGTAGGCATTGTCACGGTCAGCGATGTCCTCTCAATGTTAATGGATTGCTGGGATTAGTGTTTGCTTTGACGGACTATTAAACACAGTCAGTATAGTATAAGCTGGCTTTAATTAGAAGAATTATTAAAAAAAAACAAAAACAATAACCAAAACTACTTGATAACGCTTAACTGCTAAAGGAAAGAGAAAAGAGAGGACCATTTTACGAATGCTCGCAGCTTCCGTTACCCTGGCGGCATCCGCACTCGCAGCATGCCCAATACCACGGGTTATCTGGGTGGCGCCAGTGCTCGTCTTCTGGGATCTCGCACGTGGCCTTCACGGGACAGCCGGTGTCTCTAACATGGCAGCCATCCGTGTTGGCTTGGCGGCAGTAGTCAAGACAAGTGTGCCACGCCGAGTTGCCGTTACAGCGGACATCAACCCAGCGTCCATCTTGACAAAGGGAAGCCAAGGCTGGCGTGGAGAGAGCCAGAGCTAAAAGGAGAGCACCGAAGGAGGACTTCATCTTGTGTTTGTATCGCAGAGAGTGGTATTGCTGGTATGAGTTGGATATGGTGTTGATGTGCTTCTGGATGTTGTTCTACTTGATAAAAATAAAGATGATAGGAGCTGCTTCCAAAAGAGACACTTGTATTTATACCTTTACGGTTGAGTCTAATGTGCTGACAATGCTTGACGGTCTAAAATCAGAATTGTTTGTTTACTCACTCAAATAAGTGGCTCCACCAATGTGCCCACGCCAAAGAATGCGGCACCATCAACCGCAGCACTGAGGATGGTACACTAGTGCAGCTGCTAGAATGACACGTTTACCATTGTTGTAAGCCATACTCTGTAGACTTTTTAGCTTAAAATACAACTTAGTCCATCTTCTTACTACGTTGCTGCGAAGCAAAAGAAAGTGGTGGCAACCCGCGGCAACACTTGACGCTTGAGTGGGAACGTGCACGCATACTGCAATTTTAATGAAACGGAAAGAGGAGGGAAAAGAGAGGGAAAAGAGAGGGAAGAAGTGAGGGAATGACAGTGATGAGTAAAATGTCTACTTGATTGTATCGTATATGAAAAAGTAAGAGAAGGAAGACTGTGAAGACTGTGAAGACTGTGAAGACTGTGAAGAGTGTAATTCTGTATTTTTAGATCATAATCATACGCGGCTTGCTGCGGAATCTCAGCATCAAGTACGCCAGGATTTGGAAGAACATTCCAATGCCCACCAGCGCACCAATGCAAGTTCCAATTGAGTGTCCATTCTGGCCAAATCTCAGAATGGCCGCCTCGCCAGTCGGCACACATCCAATTGCCTGCGCACCGCCCTGTGGACAGTCAAACACGAGTCCGGTAAACTCATTCTGCATGAGAGCCATAAACGTGTAGTAAAAGTACGAAATGTACCGCATCCATGCCCACACGGGAGTCATTTCGTTTGGTCCAATCAGGTTACCGCCAAAGAGCATCATGGTGACAATCACCAGCGGAGTGATCATCTGGGCGGTTTGAACAGTCTTGGAGGCACTGGCAATCATGAGACCCATGGAAATGGCAACAAAGAGTTGAGCGCAGAAGATGCCGACGAACACGCCGAATTGACGACCGCCGTCAGAGTGGTTGAGATCGGCCATCCAGAAGATGATGATGTCAAAAATGAGCGAGGGCAGCATACGAACTGGTAACTCGACAACAACACGGGCAAGGTAGAAGGCGGAGACGCGGTAGGTTCCACTCTGGCGCTCACGGATCATGATGGCGCGGTCGAGAGCAAAGATGAAGAGAAGAGGCATGATGACACCAAAGGACTGGTTGACGGGCAGGAAGAAGAGCAGGCCGTAGCGGGTTTGGATGGAGCCTTGGGAAGTGCCAAGCTTGTAGAATGTGATGCCGAGGAAGATGGTCAAGACCACAATTTGCATGATGGCACCAATGGTGACGGACGGATCACGGATGATGGACAGCCATGAGCGGGACAAGAGAGTGCGGAACTCGTGTATCCACGATGAATTGTGCTGACGGCGCTTGAGTAGCGGCTGGTACTGATGCTGACCAGCTGATGCACTTGATGCCGGCTGTTTCTCGTCATAAACGACTTCAGCACTGCTGTTATTGGTGGTATCTGCATCAGCCGCCTTGTGCAACCCGCTAGCATACTTGGAGTTGGCAAATGCTTCAGCCAGAGTGTGCACACGGCTCCGACTCTCTTCGCGCGCCTCGTCGGTTGAGTTGTCAAGCGTCAGCACATCAATGTAGAAATCAGCTGGATTCTCGTGAGCTGGGCACACGTATCCGTTATCGGCAAAGAAATCCGCTGCTTGTGGGACTGGTCCAGCGTACACAATGCGGCCGTCCGCCATCAAAATGACGCGGTCAAACATGGAAAACAGCTTGGCGCTTGGCTGGTGGATTGTCATCATCACGCACTTCTTTTTGTTGTGTGCAATGTCGCGAGCAGTCTCAACTACCAGCATGGCCGCATTAGAGTCCAGACCAGAGGTGGCTTCGTCGAGGAACAGCACCTCTGGGTCAGTAACCAGCTCGCACGCAACTGATGTACGCTTGCGCTCACCACCAGAGATGCCACGCTGCTCGGGCTTGCCAATGCGAGAGTCGGCAACGCGGTCAAGTCGCAGAGTCTGGATCAAATTCTCAACTCGCGCCTGCTTCTCCTCCCTTGTGAAACTCGAGCTGGGCAACCGCAGTTCCGCAGCATACTGGATGGTCTCACGCACAGTCAATGTCGAGTACAGCAAGTCATCCTGCTCAACGTACGCAATCTGCTTCTTGAAGACGTGTGGGTTGCGCTTCATGCCGTTCATCAACACTGTGCCCGACAGTTTGCCAGTGGAGATACGGCCAGCCAAGCAGTTGAGCTGTGTGGTCTTGCCAGCACCACTGGAGCCCATCAAACCAACGAGTTCACCGGGGCGGAGAGAGCCACTGACACCAGTGAGAATCTGGCGGGTGGTGGCTTTCTTGCCTCGACCAGTCTTGACTGTGTAGTCGACGTTATTCCAGTACAGACCGCTCTGCTCACGGATAGGAATGGCGATGTTGGTGGAAGCGGCAGCAATAACAGAAGCATCAACAGCAGTGTCGGCTGCCTGTGGATAAGAGTCAGATATCGAAGCGCTGCTCATTTTTTCTTTCTCGTGAGTGTGAGTGAGTGAGTGTGCTTTTGTTGTTGTTTTTTGTTTTTTCTTGCTGTATGTTGTTTTGTGTCTAGTGATGAAAGTGAAGAGCGATAATGGCGGAGTTCGGAGATGACTTTAGAAGTGAAGGAGTCTGTGTCAAATGAGTGATGGCGGAATAATCGGATTGGCTTGTGCCGCCACGATACCTCTGTTTGAACTGCCCATCACAGTTTATATACATTTCCCTCGTTGCCAAGATGCGAGAAGTCGGATCCGTAACATCAAAAGGTCAGGCTCTTTTCAGCCAATGAACATTCGGGATGGGATTTACTTCGGGTCCGCAGCTCATGGGACGGGAACCAGTTAGCAAACCCGTACCATTGCCAAGATCAGAGGCCAGGACATGATTTGCTAATTACAAAAGGAGAGAGATATATAGAGAAAGAAAGAAAGGGAGCATGTTCAACATAGGTTACACGATGGTCTGCGACAGCCACATATACCTTTATGTAATTGCGAACCACCGAGACTTACTGCGGATGTAGAATGGTCTGGGAGTATGGATGAAACACATACTTATCCAGCCTGCATTAGTGTCAAAAGGGGAACGTAAATGGCGTGATTCCCTCTGTCTCTCGACAATTTAGTACACATACACGATGGTCACAATTGTTTCAACATTTGTGTTACTGTTCAATAAACGAGACAAATCACTTTGCAATACTATTCAGGGATCTGTTTACAATAATAAAAAATAGATTATGATTCAAGTTGATGGCTTTAGGAGGAATGTATAGGTTTGTAAAGTGCCCTCAAAGTGACCCAGTGCGTTGCCGCTGAAAATGTGTGCCGGTGAATTATCTTGAGCATTCAGGTAACAGCAGCCAACCATGTATCCATTGTCGCGCAGCTTCAGTTGAATTGACTTGTCATCAACAGAGGCAACCTCATAACTGCTTGCAGCTTCGTAGTTGTCAACTCGGCCAATGTAGCCCGCAGCATACTGCCACCACCCATCGCCCAAAGTGCGTATTTTGACACCATCGCCAATGTGCAGCTCATCGGTTGCAGCACACAGTGAATCCCGGCAGAACGATATGTCTAGAGAGCTGTGTCTGGCATTGTAGTAATCCATCACTGTGAAAACCTCGCGGCTTTGTGGATCTGTTTGATACCAAACAAAAGTCTGTGGGTAGACGAGAGGCTGGTACCATTTGCTGGCAAGAATATTGGCGGCAGAGACTACACTTGCAGCGAGGCAAAGAAGAGCGGTGATTACAAGCTTGTACATTTTGTATCGAGGAAAGCTGTTGTTGTAGAAGCTCGGGCTGTTCGTTGAAGAAAGTGTTATGAAGAGGTAACAAGAGATAGAAGAGAGAGCCAGCCAGCCAGCCAGCCAGCCAGCCAGCCAGCCAGTCAGTCCATATTTAGAGTCGTCTATGTATGTGTATGTGTATGTGTGTATGTGTATGCGGGTCTACTGCGCCGCTGCATGCTTTCGACTGGGGGAGGAGGGAGAGGGAGAGGGAGCAATGCATACCGTCCCAGTCCTAACAACAACAATACTGTTCAACATTCTTTTTTACAAGCACACTGCCCCCAGCCAGCCAGCCAGCCAAACTGTTACAGCCACTCTCCAGTCCACTTTTAAACAAAATACTGCACACAGCATTACCGAACCTGGTGAGTGATCATCCAAATGTCGAGGCTCATATTTTACGGTGCAAAAAAAAATTACAGTGCGGTTTCCTCCGGAAAATTACGTGGATGGCACCCGAGCGCCAGCCAACTTGCACGGTGATTTTTTTTGCCTCCAAGTTTGAACTCGCATCTGAAAAGAAACAAAAAAGAGAGAGCATCGCTTACAACAGCAAGTCGAACAACATATCAGACATGGCCGAGGAAGTCGTTGACCAGAAGGAAATCATTGATCAGCGTACGTGCACTGCTTCAGTTTCTTTCTTTATCACATAGACGATGTCGAAGAGACGCGAGATCTGCAGTAAACCGAGCGAAGAACGAACACTACTGTAGCGAGGCGGGTTTAGCGACCTGGTCCAGATCAGCACGCTCTTAGAGCTAGCAGTAACGCGGTAGACGCCGTTGGTATCGCGAGAACTAGTCCAATACACGCTTCAACCAGAGCAGCACATTTACTGACAGAAACCACGCTTTCCCCTTCATTGAATGATGATTTGCATTTGATTACTAACAGAGTGCGCTGAGTCTGCCAAGTGCCAGCCAGCAGTCCACCACCTCGAGTCATGCACCAAGCGTGTTGAGGATGGTTCCCCAGAGAACTGCGTTGAGGAGGTGTTCCACATGCTGCACTGCATTAACGAGTGCGGCTCCAAGACTCTCTTCTCCAAGCTTGTTTAATAGTTCTTTTAAAAAAGCCATTTCAAACACATAGAAGACACTCAATGTATTGGCATATGCTTGGATGAGTAAAATCAGTTTTGTTTTTAAAACAAGGAAAAGAAAAGAGGGTGTAAATGTCGTGAAGGTAGGACTAGCAATAGTGATGATGATAATAAAGTTATTAGTTTGGCGCATGTATAGATAAATGTAACGAAGAGATGAAATTAGCCTTGGGCCTTCTTGAGGTTTTGCAAAAAGGTAGCAGCCAAACCAGCAACCTGGAGCTTGTTTGCACCTCCGCCACCACCTCCGCCTCCGTTTGATTGACTTGGTGGGGCTGGAGCATAGCCGCCAACTGGTGGAGGCAGCGAGTCATTGTTATAGTAACTTGCAGCCTGACCAGTCTTGGAATGGTGCAGCGGAGGTGGACGTGGGTGAGCCGCTGTGACGGCCACGCCAGCCACCACCTGGCCAGTGGAGCTTGCAGGTGGTCTGCCGTTGGATGGAAGGAAAGAGCCACCGGACGATGGAGGAAGACCGGCTGGTGGACGGCCACCACCGCTGGCAGATGGAGGGGGCGGACCGGCAGGAGGTGCTCTTGTGCCATACTCTGGAAGCGAGGAGTATGGAGACGCCGCCCGAGTGTGGAGGGGAGGAGGTGGAGGCATCTGTGGCACTGGCGACGAAGCCGTCACTGGTGGATAGGCTGGCGGATAGCCCTGAGAGTATGATGCTGGCGGATATGAGGATTGGGAGACTGGTGGGTATGAGGGTTGGGATACTGGTGGATACGAGGGCTGGGAAACTGGTGGATATGGCTCGTAGCTATTGCTAACTGGTGGGTAGCCTTGGTTGTATCCACTGTAAGGGCTGGATGCAGTTGGCATCTGCATTTCTGGGAAGCCATATGCCGATGGAGCCGACGTTGAAGGAACAGCAACTGATGGAGCAGCAGTGGCGGCTGATGGATATCCATTGAATGCCCTACTGCTCTCTTGAGCCTGCTGAGGATAAAAGAGCTGCTCTTGCTCGGCAGTCAGTTGAGGGAGCTCGGCTGGAGCACTGGCCAACTGCTGCTGCTGGACATCGGCGCCTTCTCGAGGATCCTGCCATTGGCAATGCTTGGTGGGCTTGTACAGGAAGAAGCGACGGCCATAGCCATCGTACAATTCGGCCCAGGGCTGTTCTGACATTGTTCGGTAGATCCGGCTTGTTCAGATGGATAGGGAAAGAGAGTGTGTATGTGTAAAGATGAGCGGGAAAAGAGAAGTGGAGAGAGAGGCGAAGTCAAGCCAAGTCAAGTCAAGCGAAGTGAGAGCACAATTAGTGCGAAAGGGGAGGGAGACGACAGGAAGACGGAGCAGTTGTTCACAGTCGAGAGGAGGTGGTTATATGCAAAAAGGGCTTGTGCTCGGAAGTGTGCAAAATAGATCAGGGTTCTTGTCTGTTTGGCTGGCAGTTTTGCTTTGCTTTGCTTCGCTTCGTTTCGTTTCGTTTCGTTTCGCCTGTTCGACTCTGGCGGTTTGGTCTGGGCAACCTTGTACGTTCGAGAGAGAAGGAACTGTGACAAAGACCGACTGCGGCAGGTGAGAGGTAAAATTAATAAAGAGTATCGACGATGGAATAGCCAAGATGGAAGAAAAGAATGCAAAAGAATGCAAAAGAGTATGTCGGCTGCAACGATAACAACGGAGGGAGGGGAGTCTTTAAATAACCATTCCGAGAACATGACGCACAGTGTCTTCACGCGCTTGAGCCAAGTGCGTCCTTGGTCCGAGCGAATGTGTGATTGGGCTTGGCTAAACAATTAAAAAGCATTGGCCAATGACGCACAAGCCAATTCGAATTCTTGGACTGCTCATTCGAACGTCACAAAGATTAACCACATTTGCACTGTGGAATAAAAGAAGAAGCAACGAAATAAAAAAGGTCTCTTTTATTTAAAAATGAATGAGTATAAAGGGAGAGCAAAACGCACATTAGTAGTATTATTGGTAGTATTATTATTATTATTATTATTATTAGTAATAGCGAGAATAGCAAGAGATAGAAAATAAAATAGAGTGATCAACGTCTGCTTTGCCTTAAATCCAAATCAACCAAAGTGCCAGAATTTGCGCGTTCAACAGCTGAAGGCTCAAACATGCCCATTGGAGGAAGTCTACGTCTAGCATCGGTTGATATTGGGACCGGGGCAGAGATAGTACTCATTTGTCGATTGATTGGCTGCAGTTGAGGCGGTGGATAATGTCTGCCTGTCGTTGTTACTGCTGTTGCTGTTGCCGTTGCCGTTGTTGCTACCGTCGTTGCTGTCGCTGCTCCTGACCTAGTTTGAATCAGCGCAGCACTCGAGTCAATTGAGTCGATATCATCTTCATGCAGCGAGCCGAGAGTCTCGGTTGAGGCTGATGATGTCAATCTAGTATGAATGCGTGACACTTGAGGTAGGATATCAGCATCTAGCAACGGCATCGGTGGGTCAGTCAACGTCAGAGCAGATGATGGGCCAGTTGACATGACACTTGCTACGGTTGCGGGAACTCGATTGTTGTTGTTGTTGTTGTTGTTGAGGGGCGACAATCTTGACTGCTGCTGCTGCTGCTGTTGTTGTTGCTGCTGCTGCGCTACTACTGGAAGCTGTTGTTCGATTGTAGAAGTAGTTAAGGGTCCAAAGATGGCATCAAGTTCGTTTGCATCGGCTCGAAGAGACTGTAGCGGAGGAACATCGCCCAAATCACTCAGCAGTGTGTTTGTATTGAATCCAGGAATGTTCAAATCAAATGGAAGAGCGAGACCAGTAGAGTCAGTGGCGAGTAACGCAGCGAGATCTGCTGTATTGAACAAGTCTGCTGGAAGCGCTGCTGCTGCTACTGCTGCTGCTGATGTCATGCTGATAGCATCTGTTATATCGGTTGCTACTGTGGGTACGCCAAATGTGGCCATTGCGGCCAGCGATATAGCTGATTGACTAGCGATGCTGTTTCTAGTGTTACGGTTGATATTAGACGGTTGCAATACAGAGTCCAAGGCAGTCATATCAAGTGGTAATGCAGGCTCAATTGTTGATGAATATGCAGCAGGTACAACTATATTCTCAGCCACTGCATTCTTTACAGCTGTCTTGGCACTGGATGGTCTCGGCCGCTGAGGAAGAGGTAAACCAAGGAAGTCAAGCTCAGACGAGAGTGTGCTCTGCGTCTGTTGATGAGATGGCTGTTGCTGAGATAACTGTTGATGAGATAACTGCTGCTGCAATTGAGGCTGTTTAGCGAAACCAACCATTTCAAATAGATCGTTGAGAGGATCATCCAATGCCACAGTGGCTTCTGAGTCGATGTCGCTAGCTGCACGAGTTGACATTCTCCTTGCATTGCCAGCAGTCGAATGCAGTTGATTGACGAGAGTCGAGCGTGCAATTTCATCCATTGTAGGGTTGATGGAAGTTGATGCAGTTAGACTCTGCAAGTCATTATGAAGCCACTGCTCGATATTCCCAGTCAAGTCAATATCAGTCGGTAGACCAATATCAAAGTCAAGCATATCTGAAGCCAATCCAGCCACATGTGAAAACTCACTCGGTAATCCATCATCTTCAATTGCAGCGGTAGTCTGCAACTGCTCAATCTGGGGAGTAATCAATGAGCCAAGTACAAGGTCCGGTGTTACGGCAGAGACTGAACCACCGCCACACAGCCCAACGAGATCAGTATTCGATGGCACCGTAGTGTTAATGGATGAGTGCTGTTGCCGTTGCTGTTGCTGCTGCTGCTGCTGCTGTTGCTGTTGTTGTTGTTGCTGGTGCAATTGGATAAGCTGACGTGGTGGGAGGCTTAGTAGAGGAGCATCACTGCCTTGTGTTGACACTTCAGATAGTTTACGAGTAACTGGTATTTGAACGGGTGGATGACGCACATGTGACACTGTCTGATGATGAGACTGATGATGATGAGACTGATGAGGCTGCTGCTGGATTGTGGGTGGATCTTCCTCATCCTCAGATTCAGGCATATCAGCAAGTAGCTTCTTTAGTCTCGCAGTTGCAGGAGAGAACAGTTGGCTATCTGCAGCCTGTGTAGCTGACTTCTCATATCTCATTGGAGTGCCAGGTGTTGATCCAAATCTAGCTGCAGACGCAATGGCAGGTGTATTGATGATGCGTCCAGTGGCAACTGATGAGGCTGTACTTGTAGTGGCAGTAGTATTATTATTGCTATTGCAATTATTATTGCCATTATTAGTAGTAATATTACTATGCATTTGCTGTATCCTCTGTGCATTGTTATTATTAATACCATTAATATTATCAGAGTGCAAGCCAGCTACAGTTAGGTTATACTCGAAGCAATGAATGCATCTGTAGTTTACAATAGTGTTAGTCTCTGAAGCAAGTCCAACGCAGTGTTTGTGAAACCAAGTGTTGCATCTTGAGCATTGCACGTTATGCTCAGTGAAAGGCTGCTTCTTCTTTGGTCTGCCTACTTTGGGACGTGCTGGTTGGCCACAGATACAATCGTTCCTTGCTGCTCTGCCCAGGTATCCAACACTGCTGCTACTAGTCATCACTGAGCTAGTCTGCTGTTGCTGCTGCTGTTGCTGCTGTTGCTGCTGTCTCTTTACTAATACCTGTGCATTGTTTGCTGATGACTTTGAGGTGAATGAGGATGAAGGAGGCATTGATAAACTACTGCTGCCAGTTGGAGGTGCAAAGTTCATTGATACTGTGGCTGAAGTTGCGGGTGACTGTTTTCTAATATTACTAGCACTATTAATATCAGAATGATGATGATAACTATGATGATGGTTATAGTTATGATGATGGCTGTGATCAGATATAATGTCAGAGTGAGGAATATCGGGAATGTCAGAGTACAATTTACGCTGAAAAGACATGTCACATTTACTATAATGTGATTTTAATCCTCCTTTACTTTTATACCTTTTTCCACAATCTTCACATGAATAATATACAATACTCTTTCCATCTGATCCAACTTCCACTTGCTGCAGCTGGCGTTGTTGTAACTGGGGAGTATTTGATAGTCTACTGCTGCGACCACTATTGTTATTACCGCTGCTATTATTAGTTGCAGTTTTCCGCAACAGTAATAATGAGGATGATGATGACGCTGATGCTGATGCTGATGATGGTATTGATGATTGATTTCTGGATGGAATGGGTGCATAAATGCTTTTGTGATCAAATGGAACACTTGTGGGAGACAGCACTTGGAATGGAAGCCCACCACTGCTGCTCAGTGTAACTGCGCTGTCTGATGTTGGTGGAACTATTGAGGGAGGAACACTATTCACATTGTATGATTCAATATCCATCTCATCTCCAGTCAAATCAACCACTCCGGCATGCTGTTCAGATTGGATATATTGCTGCTGCCGCTGTTGTTGCTGGTGGTGCTGCTGCTGTTGTTGTTCTCTTCTTCTCAATAATAAAGCCAATGACTCAAGTGTATTCTGCGTGTTTGCTGATTGTCTGTTTGATGATAATAATGATGGGTCCAACTTTGATAATAATTCCAATTCATTTAATGTATTTTCATCAACATTATCATTATCTGATGTCAAATGTGCAAATACATTGGCTGTAACCCTCTTGTATGCTTCATATAACCTCTGTTTGAACTGTGCATTATTACTACTACTATTAATACCAATATTGTGATTGTGGTTGTGGTTGTGATTGTGATTGTGATTGATACTGCTATTAATATTGGCTGATGCTACTGCTGATGATGAGGCTGCTCCACTTGAATTTGCTCTAGAATGTGTACCTGAGGCTGCATTTGACGAACCAGTTGTCATTGCAGCTGCAATACTGGCTGTGCCTGCTGCAGGTGTTGATAATAAACCAGCCAACAGTTGTAATTGCTGAGGTGATGAATATCGAGGTGAAATTGGAAACTGTGAATCATTATTCTCTCCTCCACTGTTGCTCACGCTAGTTGATACAAATGCAGAATCCGATCTCACGTTTCCTGCCAGTGCTACTGCTGCCGAAGCTGTCCTCACTGCCACGTTGGCTGCTGCTGGCGCAGGTGATAGGCTGTCTGTCTCCGGTGACAACCCAGCGCCTGACATCATCATCACTCTTTGTAGTATTTGATGAGTAAATGCAGCATGTCGCAGGCTATCCGCGTCTGAACCCAATGTTGAACTTGGAATCCCTGCAATAACTGACGAAGCGACAGAAGGTGATCGAGATGATATAAATCGCAGTGGATTCAAGTTGCGCTTTGGAGTCATTCCGGCCAATGGCTTAACAGGCGAACCCTGCGCTGCATCGCTGTCTTCATCACTCAGTACGACTGATGCTCCATTATTGCTAGGGCTTGGTACTTCCCTAGACTCTTTAGCCTCGAGCTTCCTTCGCTTGATAGCCTGTGACTTCGTTGCTGTAATTGTTGACTCCATAGCGATTGGTATTGCTGTTGCTGTTGATACAGATGGTGTTGCAGCTGTTGTTGCCGCTGCTGGTTCTGTTACCGTTGGCCGAGTTACTGCGGCATCGGCGGACTGAGCTGAAGGGAATACAAGCTGCCGTCGTGATCTCGCCGATATCGCTCGAGTGGCTCTCTCTTTCGGCATTACCACTGCAGAACTTCCAGGTGAGTCGACTGTTGATGGTGAGGGTGGGGGCAGCACTAATGGCCTTTGCTGCTGTTGGGAGTGATGTTGGGAGGATGTGGTAGCAGGGTTAGATTCACGGGCTCTCTTCCGTGTGATTCGATTTGCCCCTGCAGTTGCTGCAGTTGCTGGAGATGCCTCTACCCCGCTTTGATTTTGATCACCTCCAATCACTGATGAGCCTATTCCGGTATTTAGTCCATCAACGTGGTTCTCCTTCTCGTCGCTTCCAGCTAGCCTTGGTGACATCCGCTGTTGTCCAACGCTCAGGAGCTTGTTTGCAACTGTAGCTCCGCTCGATACTCGCCGTGATGTTGATGTCCTGCCCAGACTACTGCTTTTACTTGCGCTGTGCGATATCAATGGAAGAGTCGCGTCACTGGCTGAGGCTGGCGGTGCTGCTGCTGCTGTTCCTGTTCCTGTTGCTACTGTTGCTGGTGGAGGAAGTCCACTCCCAGTTACGACACCACCTGGCCCGCCTGACCGCCGCCGTGTTACTGCCGTCATCCTCGAACGCTCACGATGAGGAAGGAGGGAAGGAAGGAAGGAAGGAAGGAAGACAATCTAAAAATAAGGCCGTGGAGGTTCGACTGAAAAGGACGCGCTATTTGCCCTCGCTCTTGCTGTTGCTATTACTCGTACTGTTGTGTTGGTCTGTAGGTCGATAGTGTATACTGTGAGAGCAAGCGGTTGAGTGAGTAACGTCGAGTGAGCGGGAAAGGACGAGCTGTTCCTTTTTGCTGTTGAGGATGCTGCTGGAAAAGGGCCGGGGGATCTCTTTTGTATGATGAGGACACACACACACACACTCAGACACACACACACACACACAAGTCTTGTTGTTGCTGTGAAGTTGTTATTGTTGCTGTTGTTGTTGTTGTTGGCACTGTCGATAATGCGGTCGATATTGAATGAACCTCCGAAAAGGGTAACCAGCTCTGTATTGCGGAATGAAGGGACAAAGAGGTATCCAGGGCAGCGTGAATCGGAAGCCTCGCAAAAAAAAGTTGTTGACGTTGTTGCACCAGGAACGACGAACAAGCCCAAAACAAACAAACGTCGCTCGTTCACTTGGCTCGTTCACTCGCTCGTTTGTACAATCGGACACACGCTGGCTCTGTGCTGTTCAACGTGCCGTGTGTTTGATGAGCCGAAGATTGGCAAAGTGTACAGCTGTTAGCACAGTCGAGATGTAAACAAACCGCGGTAGCAGTAATAATAGTAGT
>MU603194.1:933-15717 GCA_025201865.1 Ramicandelaber brevisporus
TTGAGAGCGTTGCATCCATTCCAAAGAATGCATTGCAATTTATTATCCGTGCCGCTCCTAGTCTACAATCTATAAGATTTTATGAAGTTCGTGGACTCCCAGAGAGTGATTTGGATGATATTCGTGGTATGGTGAATCCTGCAGTTCGCAAGATGCGTATACATGCCTCCAAATGTGATTTTGATTTTTCAACGATGCCAATTTTGATGGAGCTGTTTCCAAATCTCTCTATTATAGACATCAGTAGTAAAAACGACCTGCATGAAACAAAGAATAAACTGAAACAGGAATATCCCAAGTTAAGTGTGTTTTTTGAACAAGTTTAAACATAATTTCAATTCCTTTCATCTCCATCAAGCTGTGCGTGCAGTCGTACAGTTTTGGGGCTCGAAAGGTCGGGTTCTTCGCCAAAACTGTCTGTCTGCACTTTCCCGCCTCTACAGCTCCGACATACTGCACCAAACCAAGCGCGCTCCATCATACCACCTGGGTCCTGCCAGGCCATCCCCCGTTGACATACTTAATCATCATTTTCATTCTCATTGTTTTCGCTTGTTCACTCGGAATTCATCTTTCCTTTTTATTATTTTCGTATTCAGTCTTTCGCTCACGAAGGACATTTTATTTAAATGGGAACAATGCAATGCACACACATAGCACAGCTCTCCTAGGAGATGGAAAGAGGAATTGAATCGTACTTTAATGTAGTGTAGTGAGTTGATTGTTTGTATAATGCTCACCACAAATGCCACTATCCTTTTTTCATTATTCACAACTTTTGTTGCTGCTGTTTATTCAAATCCAGACGGATTTTGTCCAATTTCGAAACAAAAACAAAATAAATAAAAAAAACGAAGCTAGAAAAATAAGGCAAACTGTTGATCTAGATGGCAAAGAGTTCAACAGCTGCTTCGTCCAAACCGACGACGACGACGACGACGACGACGACGACGACGACGACGACGGAAGTGCACTGCTGCCGGTTTGTCGAGTACACTCCAGCCGCCATCAACGCCCTGTCCTTTTCCCCGCAGTTTGAGCGCAGATCCGAGTCTGGCTATGGCAAGTCCATGTCCTATTTGGCCTGCGGCCGTGCCAACGGCGATATTGAGCTGTGGAACCCAATGAGTGGATTCATGCTTGAGCGGGTCATTCCTGGTGTTGTGGGCAGCTCTACGGAAGTTCTGGCATGGGCTCATCAGACTACTTTGTCGGATGAAGGACAGGCTGATCTGGCAGATGAGAGCAGCGACAGTGAGAGCGATTCCGATAGCGAAGACACTGGCAAGACAAACGGCCAGGATGGCGATGCAGCACTGCTGGAGAAGCAACGGCAACAGAGACAAGAACAGCGGAAACTGGCTGCAATTGCCAAGCTCAAGTCACAGCTTCCTCGTCTCTTTTCCGCTGGCTTATCATCTACAGTCGTCGAGTGGGATATCGTCAAGATGATCCCTAAGCGCTCGGCCGATACTAACGGTGGAGCAATCTGGTGCATGGCTGCTGATCCCACTGGCATGAAGCTCGCCGTTGGCTGTGAAGATGGCTGCATTCGTATATTCAACATTGCCGACGACGCGTTCGAGTACGTGCGTAGCTTTGATCGCCAGCCGTCTCGTATCATGTCTCTGGCATGGTCTCCACTGGGCGATTTCATCGTGACTGGTTCCGCCGATGGCAGTTTGCGCAAATGGAGCACCGCCACTGGTCGTGTATTGTCGCGCATGACTGTTGAGCGTCGCAAAGGTGAGGATACCGTTGTGTGGTCAGTGCTTGTATTGCCCAACGGTCAGATTGTCAGCGGTGACTCGCTTGGCCATGTCAAGTTCTGGGATCCAGTTACAGATACGGTTCTTCAGAGCTTTAACCGCCATGAGGCTGATGTCTTGTGCATGGTTGCGTCCAGTAACGGCAAGACTGTATTCACAACTGGCGTTGACCGTGATATCGTTCAGTTCAAGTTGATCCAGAGCAAGAACTCTCAGGGCTCAGTGGCCAGTGGCAAGAAGGGCGAGCGTGCCGTTCAAACCAAATGGGTTGTTGGCGGAAACCGTCGTTACCACTCTCACGATGTGCGTGCTCTTGCGCTGAACGACAACCTGCCGGTTGATTCGCTTGTGTCTGGCGGTGTTGACATGCAAATGGTAGTGTGCCCTGCCCGTGACTTCCCTGATCTCAACCAGTTCCGTCTACCGTGCTTCCCACCCAAGCCTGTGGTTTCTACTGTGCTCGGCCAGCGCTTGGTGGCGTGCAGATTCCCAACATCGGTCCAATTGTGGCAGCTGGGCACCGCCGCCAACCCATTCAAGGGTGCCGAGAGCGACACTGATTCTGGAGATGGCATCTATGAGGCTCAAAGCGGCCGCGAGCTGCACATTGCTCAGAACTATCGGTCTCTGCTCAAGATGCAGTTGAAGCCGCACTCGTCTCTTACCAGCACTGCAGTGTCTGAAGATGCGTCGTGGTTGATGGCTGCTGACATTGACAACATTCGGCTGTTCCGCCTCAGTCTGGGTTTATCTTCCGACCCAGATGCCGACTCTTCTGAAGTTGACAGCAATGATGGCGAGATTTCCGCCACTCGTGTTGCTCGTTTCCCGCCGGAGGACTTGTTTGGCTCTGGTACCTCTGGCTATCACGGCGCTCACCAAGTTGCGTTCACTCCAGACTCGACCAAGGCTATCATTGTGGCCGTCGACTCTTCTGTGGCCATTGTTGACTTGACTCGCTGGAAAGTTGGACAGTTCCCAGTTCTGGCTCGCTTTACCAATCACTGCGGCCCCAACTCTACCAGCAACAACAGCAATGGCAACAATCTATCATCTGATGCGATGGATATTGACGATGTTGACTACATGGCTCCATCCAAGCAGCAGCAGCAGCATCCTCGTGATGCCTCTATCAATGCTCGCGATGCCTTCTACTCGCTACCAGCCACTGTCACTTCTTTGGTGGTTAGTCCTGATGGTCAATGGCTCGCGACTGGCGACAGTCTGAACCGCATCTACGTCTTCAACCTCGACACTCTGGCAATGCACATCCGCCTGCCAATCTTCGCCAAGCAACACTCCACTTTGCAGTTCCGTCCTGGCACAAACGAACTCGTTGTTGCATTGGCCACCAACGAATTCCACATCTTTGACGTTGACAAGAAGAACCTGACTGCCTGGTCCATCGCCAACTCTAATCGCTTGCCAGTTCGTCTGTTGCAGTTCAGTGACCGCATCAGTGGCATCTCATTCGAATCATCCGCCTCATTGATGGACTCAAATGGTGGCACAACCATTGGTGGAGCTCAGCGCAACAATGGGGTGATGGTGCTGTGGGGCTCCAATTTCATGTGTCGAGTTGACTTGAATAAGCCTGTGCAAGCAGACAGATTCGCCGATACAAACGTCATCAAGCGCAAGCACAAGTCTTCTGCCTTTGATGAGACTGAGACTCCCAAGAAACATTCATCGAAAGCCCAACAGGATGGTGCCGGTGCTGGTGGAGATGGATTGGATGAGCAAAATTGCAAAACACTGCACAAGTATCGCCAGATGATGTATGCCGGATACATTGCTCCCCATGAGTTGGTTGTGGTGGAGAGACCGTGGCATCAGGCGATGGAGCACTTGCCGCCTGCATTCTATCGCGCCAAGTACGGAACATAATAAATATTTATCTCACTTAATAAATAATTACAAAAAGAAAATTGGAGTACTTCTCCTTTAAGTGTTGAGTATAAGTTATATTACTAATTGAGTATAGATTGAATCGAAGAAGGGGGTATCATTGTTGCGGATGTTGTATCAATCTCCTTTTTCTCTTTATCATAACATGATAAGCGAAATCGAACATATCCGCAGATAAAGTTAGCTGATAGTCTGAAAGTTGAACAACTTTCGCTTCCCTCGCATTCGATCACACTCACCGTTATCTTTTTTTGTAATATACTTGAATAGATTGTCAAGCTCTTTGTAATGGTTCGCCTGTCACTCTTTTCTACCCTCTTTGCAGCCACTGTGTTTGCTTCGGCTGCCAGTATCAAGCCTCATGCGCAAACCTGCTCCAACAGTCTGGTTCAATCCTACACTGTAAATGTTCCCGTCCGTGTCAAGGTCCACAGCAACCAATGCTCCAGCCGGCCATCCACAATCAATTTTGCCAATGATCAAGACACAACCGAGTTCCTCTCTGTCACCAAATCCTTGGGTCACAGCATCCACACCTCTCATTTCCAGAAAATGAACCACGAGACTGCGGCTCGTTTGGCTGTTCAAAACATGATGCCAGAAGAAATTGAGATGGATGCTGAAGATGTGCGTCTGTTTTCAGTCTGTCGTGCGGTTAAGACACTGTGGCATTTGCGTGGATGTTACAAGTCGTGTTTAGCGGGTGACGAAGTCAAGTATAATACATGCATGCTAGGATGTGCAGTGAATGCGATTGTGGACTATTATCCACCTGAACCGAAACAAGAGCCACCACCAGAGTTGCCACAGCCAGGCCAGCCAGCACCACAGTCACCAACCAACTAAACACCTTTATTAGTGCTACCATTCTAATCGTTGCTTTCGCTGTTTCCGCTGTTCAAAGGCTGAAATAATTTCAACATTTTAGAAAATTAGATGAAAGTTGCCTTCACTTTTATTGAAACGATTCGAGTTTCAACCAAAATACAATTTGCAAAAAAAAAAGAAAAAGAAAAAGAAACAAAAAATCGCAAAGTAGATCAAGACAGCGATGGGAGTGTACAGTGTGTTATCAGGCAAGAACAAGAAGTCGTCCAGTGCTTCAACAGCAGCAGCTAACGAGTCATCAACCAGCAACGAGAGCAACAAACCACGCAATCGCCAAAAGGTTCTGTTGCTGTCATCTCGCGGTATTCCATTCCGCCATCGTCACCTTGTGAGCGACCTCGAATCGCTGCTCCCGCAATGCAAGCGTGAGTCGAAGCTGGACACCAAGTCCAACTTGTGGGTTCTTAATGAGCTTGCAGAACTCAACAGCTGCAACAACTGCTTGTTCTTTGAATCCAAAAAGAATGAGGATTTATACCTGTGGATGTCAAAAACACCGAATGGCCCATGTGTTAGATTCCATGTTCAGAATATTCACACGATGGATGAGATGCGCATGACTGGAAACTGTCTTAAAGGATCGCGTCCATTGTTATCGTTTGACAAGACTTTTGATAGCAAGCCGCATTATCAGCTATTGAAGGAAATGCTGATTCAGAGCTTTGGAGTTCCAAAGAGCTCCAGAAGAGTCAAGCCATTCCATGATCATATATTCAACTTTGCAATTGTCGATGGCCGCATCTGGTTCCGTAACTATCAAATTGTGGAGAAGGACAATGCTGGAACAGTCCTGCCCATCGATGAAGAGACTAATAAGATTCTGACTAATGCTGAGAATGGAGATGATGATGATGAGCCATCAGGCAAAAATAAGAAGAAGGCTACTGAGCAGGATTTGACAATGGTTGAAATTGGACCAAGATTCTGCCTCAATCCAATCAAGATCTTTGCTGGATCATTTGGTGGTCCAACCCTGTACGAGAACCAAGCATACGTCTCGCCAAACGCCGTTCGTGCCGAATTACGTGGCCGCAAAGGTGCCAAGTATGTTCAACGTCACATGGCTGAGAGCGAGCGCAAGATTAGACTGGATCACAGCGACTTACCTCAGGATGCTCGTGATTCCATCTTTGCCAACAATGATAACGATGACGATGACGATGAGTAAACACACTAACAATTTACATAGCCTTGCTGCTGTCCTTTTTTTTTTAACTTTTTAAAGCAAAATGCTTCTCAATATTGGGGGAGCGGGTATACCAGACGGCTAGAGTTAAGGCATGGATCAATGAACGAACGAATGAATGCCAATGCGGGTCACAGGATAGAAGTGCGAATCTTTTTTTGAGGGGAGAGAAGAGTTTTGATTCGAAGGCGGCCTTCTTTGTGAGTTGAACGTGGCTTCATCTTCTTTGTGCACGCTAGTGTACGTGCGTATGCTGTGTGTATGCACACGTCCGTGTTTTCAATCACGCACTTTTTCAGACTTTCTTCTGTCGTGTACTTGCTTCCTTCCATCTACGTGTACAGTAGCAGCAGCAGCAGCAGCAGCAGCAGTAGCAGTGTTCAAACAGACTAGCGATGCTTGGCCCAGTGGTGCTACTGTTGACGTTCTTGGCCGGCGTGCTGTTTTTGCCGATTACAGTTGCAGCAGGCATCGTGTACTTGTTCTATATTTCACCACCCGCACGTAGTCACGACGAGCGCTGGGATGAATACCGATCGGCTACCAAAGCAACAGCGGCTGTGGCGGACGATACGAGTGCAGACATTACACCAGAGCCAGCCTTGTCAAATGTCAATCGAGACGCCATTCATAGTGCGCCAATACCGCCACTCCCACAGAGTGTTTCTGGCCACAAAGTGGGATATCTGCGAGTGACAAGAGTTCTTGACCCGACAGGCGCAGTGCCACCCATCTACATTCCACCTCAGCCACAGGCGCATGCACCAGCTGCGGCCACATTGCAGGTGGATACTGGTACAATGGACTCGCTGGATGCATCACACAGCCCAATTGAGAGTGGAATACCGCCCGATGCAGCAGCCATAGACCGAGTGCCCTCATCTGACTCGCGCCGTTCGGCAACCTCCTCCTCTGCCTCTTCCATAATGCAGCCAGCCAATGTGAGTCAAACCTCTTTGGCATCTGGACTGCGGAAGCGCTTGGGACATGTCGCACCTCAGTCTGCGGGCAGTATCACGGCAGCCAGTACAAGTGGTGGCTCGGTTGGAAATCGCGCAATGGCATCAACAACATCGCTGAATAGTAGTGAAGCGGGACAACTGACAGTCACGCCAGCCACCACAACCACAACAACCGCAACAGCTCAATCAACAAGCGTAACAGAGGCTTCAACATCGAATTTGTTTACAGGTCAACTGCCACCAGCATTGAGCAGCAGCAGTCCAACACCGAGTACAGCAGCAAATAATGGACAAAATAAGATATCATCCAAACTGAGATCAGGATTATCAAGCATTATGGACGCAATCAGTAACAATAATGACTCAAGGAAGGATGGATCAACCCCTCGAAGAGATTCTGCGTCTGGCCAGAGTAATAGTGCAGATGGCAGCAGATCACAGCAGAATCAATCGCAGCAAGTTCCATTGAAGGATGTGTACTTTGCAGTGTTGAAAAATGATACATTGTTTCTCTATGACAGTGAAAAACAATTGGAATTTAGAGGAGTGGTTGTTGTATCTAACTTTAGCGTATCATTAAGTGCATTGCCTCCTGACATGATTGACAACGACTGCTTTAGACGTACTCTACCTATTGTATTGGGCCGTCGTACTGACGATTCCACTTCTCCCACCAGCACTATTAGTAGTAATAACAGCAATAGTAACAGTAACAGCAATAATAGTGGTATATCAGTTAGATCCAATTATTATTTATATGCACCTACGTGGCCAGAAAAGGAAAGCTGGTACTTTGCACTGTGGAATGCATCCCGTGGCGATACCAATTCAACAGTTGTATCACGTGCTGCAATTGCTGAACAAAGCAATGTAGCCTCTGAAGGACCATCTACAGTTGAATTGATGAATGTTCCATTTGACTACGCAGGCTGGCGCAGACTTCAGCAATTGGTTAGAGGAGATGAACGGCAGCTGTATAGCCAATGGTTAAATGCATTAATTGGACGTATATTCTTGGGAGTGCATAAATCTAAACAAATGAGGGCACAAATGATTCGTAAGATTAGAACCAAAATAACCAGAGTGAAAAGACCTTCCTTTGTAAGTGAGATTAAAGTTAGAGACTTGGATGTAGGCAATGCTGCCCCAATGATTACTCATCCAAAGGTACTATCTTTAAGTGACAATGGCGAGTTGACTTTAGAACTATACATCCATTATGAAGGCGGATTTAGTGTAGAATTGGAGACCATAGCCACAATATCGGTGTCACAGCGCATACGAACGTTTCAAGTGCCGATTGCATTGGCAGCAAACTTGAGAAGATTGACTGGCAAGCTGTTGGTTAGAATCGGAGCACCGCCCAGCAATAGAATCTGGATTGGGTTCTTTGAAATGCCTCACATCGATTTGAAGATTGAGCCAATTGTTTCTGATCGAGAAATCAAATTTGAGTTTGTATTGACTGCGATAAAGAAGAAGTTGCTTGATATGATTCAAGAAACTATGGTTTTGCCTAATATGGACGATGTCACTTTCTTTCCTTCCTTTGGAACTGGTGGAATATTCGAATATTATCCACACGGTCATTTGGACAAATTTGATGTATTGCCTGCCCATGTACTCAAATTGCAGCAGCAACAACAGCAGCAACAGCAACAGCAGCAGCAGCACTCAAAGACTCCCCATCCTCAATCTGCCACTGTTACTGCTACTGTCGACGATAGTACTCTAACTTTGGACAAGCAAAAGGCAGCATCTGAACCCGCAACGTCTCCTCCAGTTAGTGGGCTGCCCGCCAGCGAAGCCAAGACTGGCGCAATTACTCCGCCTGAACAAATTGCTGACCAACTGCAGCAAACAGCCTCAAGCAGTGCAGGTGGGACACCACGTAGCCAGCGGCTCGACCATCTTTTGGACAGTGGCGCACTCTCCCCGCCTGTTCTTCCAGCTCTCGGCTCGGTCACAGCTGAACATCCGTTGGATTCTGAGCATGAGGCTGACGCTCCTTCGCTTAGTTCGTCTTCCCACCTGCAAGGCTATCCTGGGCTGACTCGTGGCTTGTCAACATCCAGCACGACTACCTCAGCCAAAGCCAGTGCAGTTGCTGCAGCGACTACCGAGAAATCCCGCAAGCTACTCTCATTTGCTGCAAAGACGACTTCATCGTGGCTCGCTGGTAAAGGCGGTGCTCGCATCGAGGCATTGCGTGGCCAATTAGACAAGTTTGCCCAGCGAACCGCAGTTCCAGGCACGGGAAGTGCCAGTGGCACACTAGCTGGCGGATTGACACCTGGTTTCCATCCATTGCCTGAAGAGTTTATTCTGTCAGCTGGTCTGTCACAAGCCGACATTGCACCCAAGACACCCACATCCGCCGCAATGCCTGCCACAGCCACAGCCACAACTACAACTGCAACCACAGCGAATGTAGCTGCAATCACTGAAGATAGCGACGAGTCGCCTCCACCGCTACCTCCACCTCCACCGCCACCTCGTCCAAAGAGCAAGTCAGTGTCAGCACCACGCAACATGAAGGATTTGAGCTACTCGCCTCTCAACGCAGTACCTGATATCAGTGATGACGATGAGCTGTTTGCTACTGAGGAGTCGCCCCCAATTCCGCACATAGACACATCCGCAGCTCTGCCAGAACCAGATATTGCCTCCACAGTCATTGGGAATACATCTGCTAAAGAAGACAAAGACAAAGATAAAGAAAAGAATGAATCAACCACGACATTGACTTCGTATGAACCAGTGTCTGCCGTGGAGTCCACGACAGCTACGGGCACGACACCACGCAGACCACCTCCTCCTCCATCATCGACCTCGGATAGCTCCATCAAGCACAGTCGACCACTGCCACCATTGCCACCATTGCCACCACTGCCACCAAAGCCATCCATTGCAGTATCCACAGTATCCGAGCCAGCTCCTACTGAAGAACCACCAGCATTGCCTCAACGACCACTACAAGCCAGCGCATTACACCCAGCGACCCATGGATTCGACCCTTAACTTAATATTTACTCATATTTGCAATGAACACAAACCATAAACACCCAAATTTTACTCGCATGTTTGAAGTACCTAATTTGTTTTTTTTTATTATTGTTCACCCTCCACTCAATCACCATAATTCTTGCCGGACATGATATCTTCCCTGAGTGTGGAAGCATTTGTGGGAATGGCGCGGCGTCATGCTGGAGTTTTCCCCACGTTCGGGGCTGGAAGTAGTAGACACTAGACGCGGGTTGTGCTGGTGCTTTTTTTTTCATTCAGCTCTGGTACCTGAAGCTGGAGTATGTTCTCTACTTCTCGCTGAATATCACCTACTACCTACCACCTACTTTTCTTCCTTTTCTTCTTCTTCTTCCTTGATATCGTGTCCATAGTGACAGTGCATACTTTCTCCGTACTCTCTCCTCGCGTAATACTATTGACAACAACAACAACAACAACAACAACAACAGTAGCGACAGCTTCTCTTTACTTCTTCTCTTTCTCTCTTTCTCTTTCTCTGTCTCTCTTCGGAACCGCGGCGACACAGCGACAACAGTTGGCACTTGATCTGTTTCCCTCTCTCTCTGACCAGATTTTCAAAGCACAAACAGCACAACTATCACAGTATGACCTTTGAGAACGATATCGCGACAGCAGCTGCCCAGGCAGCTTCCAACAGCAACAGCAACAGCAACAACAACGGCGCGCCAGTACCAGCCATGTCGCCAGTGCCCAAGAAGAAGCTCGGCGGCTTTGTCGGTTTCTGCAACTTCCCTAATCAAGTGCACCGCCGCTCCATCAAGAAGGGCTTCAACTTTACGCTCATGGTGGTCGGCCAGAGTGGACTGGGCAAGTCTACGCTGGTGAACACGCTCTTCTCCACAAAGCTGTTCCCAGACAAGGAAACCGCGTCTCCGTCTGCCGAAGTGCCCAAGACGGTTGATATCCAGTCCATCTCGCAGGACATCAACGAGGGCAACGTGAAGCTGCGCTTGACGGTTGTTGACACTCCAGGATTTGGCGACTTCATCAACAACGACGACTCGTGGAAGCCCATTCTCGAGAACATTGAGGCGCGTTTTGATGCATACTTGGCCCATGAGAACCGCGTTAACCGCAGCAAGATTGTGGACAACCGCATCCATGCTTGCCTCTACTTTATTGCTCCAACTGGTCATGCTCTTCGTGCTGTTGATATCGAATTCATGAAGCGCCTGCACACCAAGGTCAACCTGATTCCAGTCATTGCCAAAGCAGACACATTGACGGACGCAGAGGTTGCCGGTTTCAAGGAGCGTATTCTGGCTGATATCCAGCACCACAACATTCAAATCTTCCGCCCCGTTTCGGACGAGTATGACGATGCCGAGACTGTGGCTGACAACCGCGAAATCTTGGAGAAGCTGCCGTTTGCAATTGTGGGCAGCAACACGCTGGTCGAGTCTGCGGAGCGCGGTTTGGTGCGTGGCCGCAAATATCCATGGGGTGTCATTGAGGTTGAGAACGAGGACCACTGCGACTTTGTCAAGCTGCGTCAGATGCTCATCCGCTCACACATGGAGGAGCTCAAGGAGTTCACAGACACCGTCCTGTACGAGCACTACCGCACTGCCAAGCTGATTTCAATGGGCCACACCCAGAACAACACTGTGTTCCGCGAGTACAACCCAGCACAGCAGGCTGAGGAGGAGCGCCGCGAGCACGAGAAGAAGATGGCCGCACTGGAGCGCGAAATGAGCCTGGTGTTTGCTCAGAAGGTGCAGGAGAAGGAAGCCAAGCTCAAGCAGAGCGAGGAGGAGCTGCATGCTCGCCACCGCGAGATGAAGGCACAACTCGAGCGTCAGCGGCTGGAGCTGGAGGAGAAGAAGCGCAGACTCGATGCCCAGATGCGTCCGATTACTCCATCCAAGCCTGGCACTGTCAGCTCAAAGAAGGGTCTCTTCAAATAATCCTCACCTCTTTATCTCTCCATCTCTCCATCTCTCTCACTTCGTTTTATTCTCGAAACCTTTTCATACCCTCATCTATTCTCATCAACCTTTTATGTGTCTCTCATTCTATCTTCAAACCATCATTCTAAGTTTATGATTACATCCTGTTAATTATAGCATGTGCCAAGACGTGCCAGGCCACGTCCCGGGAACAGTCTTGTGCGGTTGATGTCATAGGCTCTGTAATGCGACTGTGGCAGACAAGTCGGAGTACACGGAGAAAGTTCGATCCTGAGCTTGTGTCCCTCTGTCCCCTTTGTCACCCTCGTCTACCGACAATACAAGCACACGCGCACCTGAACACTGTTTGCTGTTGTTATTGTTTTTCTTCTTCTTCCTCCAAAGCACATAATCAAACCAAGTTATGGCTGCTGTTACAACTGCTGTACTTGTGACACTCGTCACCATGATGGCAGCCTTCTGGGCATCGTTCCGCACAGCCATAGAGAACCACCAGCCGCTTCCAACCTGGCCCTCCATCCCAATCTCGTTCCCACCATCGTCCGATATCAGCTCCTCAATCCCCGGTCCGCAGCCCACAAACACCCCACTCGGCTTCAATGCTGAATGCGTGCGCTCCAATCTCGGCTTTGCCTCGTACTACGATGGCTGCAACAGGTGCGGTTGCACAAACGCATCGCCAATGTCCTATTGCACCTTAAAACTGTGCCCGATTTACAACAACACGGAGGCCGAATGCAAGAAGGGAGCGCCAACCACTCGCATCTTTAC
Source organism: Ramicandelaber brevisporus (assembly GCA_025201865.1). Taxonomy (NCBI): domain Eukaryota; kingdom Fungi; phylum Kickxellomycota; order Ramicandelaberales; family Ramicandelaberaceae; genus Ramicandelaber; species Ramicandelaber brevisporus. The sequence continues at coordinate 13,376 of MU603194.1, forward strand.
AGTGGAGAACCAAAAATGCCTGTGCTTGACAAATGGCAATCGGGTGTGCATTCCGGCGGCACGCGACTTTATGCCACCACATGGTAAAGAAGAAATTGGATCGGGCGGCAGTGATAACGATGAGAAGCAAAAGAGTTGCGAGGGTGTTTATGGAAAGGGAGAGTTTGTGGATAAGGTAGCCAACTTTAAATGTGCTTGCGGTGCAGACGGCCATGTCTTTTGCCAAGTGCCATCATAGTTATTTTCAGTTTCTTTTTAACTACTCGTTCCTCCACAGCAGGAGTGTGTGAAAATGCATTAACAACCTTATTACTCCTCATATTACTACCTATTTCAAGCATTAATCATTTTATCCTACTCTGGCTTACGTCAGCACTTGTTACGTTGGCGGTGAGAGTTCTGTTTGATCGGCGATTACTGAATCGAAAAGCATGAAGCTCTCTGTTCATCTCTCTTCGTAACCATTGGCTCAAATATTATATTGTTGCTGTGTAATGCTGGCTGTGAACAATATCAGTGAACCTCTGAGCCGATATTTGAGAACGACAACAAAGTTGTGAACAATTACGCGTAATATTAAAAATAAAAGAGGTGAAGAGAAGAGAGAAAGAACTTAGGATTGAGAACAACACTCGTGGCGACGATCCTACACAAAAGCGGCTCGCCGCACTACAGCTGTTGTTTTCCCAGCCAAATTAATGTGGACTGGCATAGACTGGTAAAAGGGGATTGTTGAACATCTCGATGACGTGTGTATTGCTTTACATCGTGTCGCTCCACTTGTTGCAACTCACATCCCACTCAGCCCTCCAGCTTGCAAGGCTGCACAACGCGTGAGATTGATAAATAGCAACATATACATATAGGCCGCACCATATTGCTGTTGCTTCTGCCGATTCGTATCGTCTTCACAGTTTCCACACACACACACACACACACCATACCTGACTCACACAGTACCAGACTAACAATCACTTTTCGTTGATACGATGCGCTCGCTTCTGCTTTCTGGCGCTGCTCTGCTCAGTTTGTCCTTGTCCGGTCGTGCTCAAGACGAGTGGGGAACTGTTGTCGATACGCCTTCGGGGATTCAGGCTACCGGCTGGTTTATGCGACTCCAGGGACTTCAAGCCGTCCCCGATGCCCAATTGTTTGTTGCACATGACCCGGAGCTGCCCAGTGCACCTAAGATCCAAACGAGTAGTGGTCAACTCGTAGACTTGAACCCAGGTGGTAGCTTCCCGGCTGGTAAGGCGCAGAGTATTCAAGTCCGTTCCATGACGAACAAGCGTCTTCCGCCAAATATGAGCACTAAGGAGCCAGAGGATGCGATTGGACATGTATTTGCGGATTGCTCTGTTTCAAGCTTTGATGTTGGGTTCCCATATGTTGCAAGCCCAAATATGGGTGGCGTGCAGCAGTCGCCGATTGGTGTGCATGCCGAAGGTCTCAAGGTTTCTGCATACAGTCAGCCTGGCAAGCCCATCTCATTCACATTGGAGGCGACCGGAGGATACGTGAGCGTTGCTGGCACAAAGGTAGTGGACCTTCCGCCAATTTGGCCAGCAAATTTCGCTGTGAGAATTCCGGAGGATGCTAGTCAGCCAGCTGTCGCTAATATCGTGTTTAATGAACAAGTGACTACTGATGAGCTTGGTGTCCCGACAACTGGCCCAGATGGCCATTTCAAGTTTGATGCCAAGGCAACCAGTGGCTACGTGAATGCAATCCATCTGAGCTTGCTTGGTACAGAAGTTGCAGATATTACAATCGGGCATGCTGCAGTTATTCGCAACAAAGAGAAAACCGATAATCACTAAACTTCATTTTTAATATTTAAGTTAGGGAGGGGGTTATTGCGTCCCAAAATGCATCCCGGTCGGGTGCAATTCGGGGCGCAATAACCTGAAAACATAATATTTTTTCTTTTTCTTCCCACAGAGAACGCAATATAGAAGACTGCAATAGCACCGTCCTGACTTCTGACCTAAACGTATCAATCTGCCCAGCGTATGTCTTGAGGTCGATAGTTCTCCTCGTTACCTTCACTACTTTATAACTTTTAATATACCATTGCTTGTAACAGCACTCTTCTCGAACCGACTTGCGTCCACCCATCAATGGCGACCAGCGCACCTCGCGTGCTTGAGCTTCTTGGGCAGAAAATGAGCTCGTCAGTCCACTGGCTACAGGGCAGCTTACACAGCTGGATTCATCATTTGGCGAGAAGGTGTCTTATGCGGTGTTTTGCATCGGTGTACTGAATGAGTGACTTGCTGATATAGTGGGTATCTTGTCGAGCCTTCTTGCAGCCTATGGCAACGCCCAGCCGCTTGTGCCGT
>MU603196.1:1686-12117 GCA_025201865.1 Ramicandelaber brevisporus
TTTTTTTTTTTCCTTTCGGTTCGGTTCGTTTCTTTCGGCGATTGCTGCTGTTGCTGTATCCTTCCTTCGGGGAAAGCGGCGTGTTGCTATAGTTCACGCTGTCTCTCTTTGTTAAACCAGTATTCAGATTGGCGGGTCCAAGCGGATTTGCCCACATTGTAACTCATATCATAATCATAACTTGTCTGATTGTACTAATTGAGCTCGAGGATATTGTTCCCCGAGTCTGCACTCTGAATCGGGGAGTGAGTTGCCTTCAAATTTCTTTGTCAAGTGCGGTGTCTCGCTTTCGCTCTTTGTTTTTTCTTCTTTCTCTCGCGCGATTTGCCTCATCAGCTTTTACTCTCATCATCACCACCATTAGCCGTTCGCTTGTTCACTCGTTCGTTTGTTCGTTTGTTCGTTTGTTCGTTCTTCCCGCTTGCTCCTCTCCTACCGCTATCGCTGCTGTCGCTGTTTTACTGTGAGTATACGCAATGTATTGGTCTATAGGAATGTCGCTGCGACGCTCGGCGATTGAAGCGTTGCTGGACCGTACAGACGCAACGATCGATGAGCTTCTTTTTGAAAACGAAGTATTGGAAGAGGTACGCGCATCAAACAGTCGTCTTCTCGACGTTCTCTGTGAGGCTCAGAACATTAACAAGATGATATACTATGTATTTGGAGCAGACCCTTCAGACCCTAACAGTGAGCCATCAGTCAATGCAGCTGGTGAGCCATTCATGTCGCCAAATCACAAACTACAATATGCTCGAGCTAGTCTAGAGATTTTATCATCTGAGAACTGGGCAATCAGTGGAGCGATTATAGATACACCGGGGGCACTGGATGAATTGTGGAAAGTAATGTATCAACCAAAGCCGCATTCAGTGGAAATGATGAATTCATTTACTAGAATCATGACATCATTGTTGATGAGGAAAAGAGTCGAGATGCTGATTCATTTTAAGCAAAATCCCAAGTTACTTGAGCAGTTTCTGGTTCACATGTACTCACAAACTGTCATTGACTTTATGGTTAAAATTATAATGGCTGAAGACGCGCCTTCCCCGCCTGGATTTACCACTGACTTTGAAAGTGAGCCTGGAAAAGCTCACTACAAACTGGGATCTGGATTGTTAACGTATGACCCAACTAAGCTGCATATATTGGACTGGATGAGCTATTATGGCTTAATGAGAGGACTAGTAAATAAAATGGATCCATTAATCTACTCAGATCAGCATCGAGCCAGAATTGAAGAAAAATTACAAAAGCTGAAAGATAGTAAATCAGCCGAGCTTAAAAAGGATGGCAATAGTGATAGCAATGGCGATGGCAATGGCGATGGCAATAGTGATGGTGATATCGCAAATACTAGCGAAGAACATGACGAGATAGTCAGAGAAGTTGTGGAGAGCGCCATTGAGTCTAACATTGACCAGATTAGTTTAACAGCTCAAGTTATATTGGATATAATTACAATGACGCAAAACAGTTTACCTGATCCATCCAATGGACACTGCGCGTTAGTTCATGAGCTATGCACTGGCCACTATGTTGAAAAAATAATGAACTACATGCTACAAAGAGGAACAGAGGATGATTTGATTTCTAGAATCAGCATTGAACCGCTCTCATCGGCTGTGCTAATCAATGGTGTCTATATATTTATTGAGCTGATTAGAAGAAATTACACTGAGCAAGAAAATGCATTCTTGACTGGTGGAATTGATAATAACAGCAACAACAGCAATGAATCCCAGCATCAATTTGCAAACAGTAGATTGTTTAAGACAATGTTAAAATTGACACCAATGATGAAGTGCATGGTGTCTCACATGGACGAAATCCTGTCGTTATTGGAAAAGCCACGCTCGGTGTTTGCAATCACACTGGGTGGTAGAACTAGCTCATTAGTTCGCCAGTCAATGGATGCTGTGCCTGGTTTAGCCCCACTTGGATTCGAACGGCTGAGAGTGTGCGAATTATTTGCAGAGCTTATCCACTGCAGCAATATGATGATACTGAACATGCCACGAGATGTCCCAGCTGATTCAGCAGACATTGAAAGAGACTCAATGCCCATTGGACAGCTGACCAAATGGGAGATTATGAGAAGAAACACCATATCTCACATGTTTGATCTATTTGTGGCGTATCCTTGGAACAACTTCCTGCACGCTGTTGTGTATGATATCTTACATCAAACACTGGCATTGGACACTGACGTTGAAGTCAATCGCAGATTGTTGGTATCATTATTTAGAGACACCCATGTAACCGAGCGCATTGTGGATGCCATTAGACGCAGTGATGAATATGCTCAATCCAACAAGGGAGCTAGATTGGGCTATATGGGCCATTTAATACTAATGAGTGAAGAAGTTGCAGTCACCATCGAAGCTATTTCTAGATTAATTGATGAGGAACTGCGCGATGTTATTATATTCCCTCAATTAGTGGTTGATGACAACGGACCAACTCTTCCGAAATACTCGGACACTGAGTATGAAGCGCTATCATCGGCTGAAAAAGCAGGCTTTGAATGGATGAAATTTGTACTGGAAACGCTAAACCCAACCAGAGCTCATAACATGCAGCATGGAAATAACGACACAATCTCTGTGCTGGGTGATCTGGCTGGTCCTTTGATGAGTAACAATGACAGTATTAATATCAATTTGGACAACACTGCATTGGATAGCAGCAATGGTAGATTGGCCATATCTGCAATTGCAGCAGCCGTTACAGGTGACATTGATGCAGTCGATGCCATCAATAGTGGTGGTGGTGGTGGTGGTGGTGGTGGTGGTAATGGCAGTGGAGGCGATGGAAGTGAATTGAGCACTGGGGGATTAGATGAGGAAGATTCGATCCATCTCAAAAGACGCGAGAATGACTATGAATACTTTGCCAAATCTAAACATGGAAATCAAAGTGATGATTCAGACAATGAAAGTGATTCTCTGAGTAATATGGACAAACTGCTCAAACCAATGCAGGAATTGGACATTGCCGAGTATTCACATCAGTCCTCGTCCTCTGCTGCTCTATCGCATGGATTGAACGACACGATATCCACTCTGAACACAGCCACAACTAGCGCACTGCCTGGCCTGCCTCTGCGTAGCTTTGATCGATCAACATATTCTGCAGACTATTATGATGATGAAGACGATGATATCTCAATTGGTGTGAGCGGCAAAGGAGGTCATGGTCTGAATGGCCCCAACAGCTCTGCAAATGATGGAATATCATCAGTGTCCAGCTGGAGACAGCCATCTGCATCGGGCAAGGGTGGATATAGATCGAGACCGTCAGTGTCAAAGGCAGCAGCTGTTCAGTCAAGAAAGAATAGACGCTCGGGCCGTGGCATTGATATTCTCGGAGATACTCATTCGATTGATAGCAGCAATTCAGATAGCAATGACAGCAACTCGGAGGAAAGTGATGGTGAGCAGCATCAGCAATCATTGGATAACATTGCAGATAAGCCAACTTCTCCAATATTCTTTGCAGCTGATGGAGTATCCTCTTCTGATGATGATGCTGATAATGAGTTTGGTGCCTCATTCACTGCTGTTAGCAAAGTAGCTGCATTGTCCTCGGTTAATGATATCGACGATGAGGTGGATGATTTTGGTGAATTTGTTACTGAACGCACTTCTGCTACAACTACCAATGAGTCGACTCCATCAGACGCATCTCCTGCAAGTGCTTCATTTGAAAAGATTGAAAAGCCAGCCGATGTGTTAAGTATTAGTGAGGATGATGAATTTGCTGATTTCCAGTCTGCTTAATAATGTTAATGTATGTTCTGTTCATGTTCTCTATTATTATTGCCATTGTTGTTGCCGTTGTTGTTGTTGTTGTTGTTTCCTTTATTTTTGTTTTTAACCTCCATTGCACGCTTATATCCTCTCTATTTAACCTTTATTCCTTTTATGCCTCACATCCACATTATCCCTCCTCAACTCTTTTACTTTTACTTTTACTTTTACTTTTTTCTTCATCTTTGATTTTTCTTCATTGTTTAACTTTTCCTAATTATCTTCCTAACAAAAAAACAAAAATAACACGAAAGAGTAAGTTGTGAATGAAGCGCAGTGCAGTGCAATATAGTGCAGTGTAGTGCAATGCAATGCCTCTGCGATGCCTCCCGTTTATAAATTGCACTTTAGCGAGGAGCGTGGTGCATTCGCTGCCTCTCATTCAGCGTTGGATTGACTCTCTCCATCTTTCGCGAACAACATCGACACCAAAAAAACAATAATAGTAATAGTAAAGCAAGTGACAGGCTGCATGTACTTTGATGTAGAACAGCGTCAACAGGCGCTTGCTGACGAGATAGCAGCAGAGAAGGTCTTGAAACATGGCCAGCTTCGTATCAACAGGCGCAAGTATTACTTTGTACTTTACCGTGGACAAATGAACCAATACATAAACCAGAAGGAGCGCAGGCTAAAGGATATATACACTCTTTCAACCTGTTCAGCCTTCGAACTTGACCAACAAGTTGCCGTAATTAAGCTCAGTGATGGCAAAGAGGTTAGACTGGAAGCAGAGTCTGTTCAGGATGCAAAAGAATGGCTATGGGCATTGAAATCTGCTAAAATACCAACAAGCACTAAACCAAGATATGCGGTTGACTTACCTCGACCTGAGTTTAGTCAAACTGGATGTGGTAGCAGTGGCAGTAGTAGTACAAGTAATATTGACAGAGTGGTTGTTATTGATAAAGGTTATGCCGTCGCAAAAGTGTCCAGCTTTGCTCACGTAGATGATGTACAGAAGCCATTTGAAATGGTCGAAAACAATAAAACAGATCGCATCATTTACAGCGGCTTACTTCTCAAGCAGAATCGTCTGCTGCGAACGTGGTCAAATTACCATTTCGAACTTCGTATAGGTTCACTCAGCTATTACAAAGCAGGCAACCAAGTTAAAGCGCTCAAGCGATCTGATGTCACATGGGTTTCTGATGCCATCCACGGCTCTACTCGGTATAAGAACAAATGCCTTATGCTTGTGATCAATGAGTTCAGACTTTTGTGGATTCGACCTCCAGAAGACACGTTCGAGGATTGGAAACACCATCTAACAGCCTGGATCAGCACACCGAAATGAACTTAGCTGTTCCCACAACCAATGTCATCACGTATATATACACACACACACACACACTTAAGTTATTACTCCACATCATTCTCCACATACCTGCTTTTGTTCACAGCGATCATTCTAACTTTTTTATTTATTTGACTTGATCTGATCTGATTTGAATACTCTCGTTTTTAATTAACATTCTCTGCTAGTATTTTTGTTTGATTCTTCTCATCATCGTATTTCTCTCCTTTGGTTAAAAAGGACATCTGGCTTGTGGGAACTAGTGTGCTTCCTCTTCCCCTCTCCATCTCCTTTCCCCCCAAACAGCCACACGCAACTTTCAACAATCAATCAAACGACTATTCTCTCCCGAAACCTCCTCACTCGCTCACTCGCCCACTCGCCCGCTCACACTCATCTTTACCCATGCTCACCGAAATGTGCTTTCGCTTCATTTCGGCTACCACTCGCACCCACTGCCCACACTCTGCTAGATTTGTTGAACTCTGTTCGTCTACAGTGCTATCAGCTATCCTTCTCTCTTTCTCTTTGCCTTTCTCTCTCTTTCTTTCTCTACAAACCTCTTCACAGTACATTGTTTATACATCGTAATCAAAGCCAGTGGTAAAAGGTAAGCCACTCAGTCTCGTCACCACCCTCTCTCCATACAGTCCACACTCTGCTTGGGCAACCCTCGTCTCTGCAGAAATGGCGTCGAATTCAACAGTCGCAATCGCAGTCGCTGCCGCTGCCGCCGCAACAGTAGCCTCTCAGCCAGAAACAGTTCAAATCGACACGCCAACAGGCACTACTTCTCATTCTCAACCATCTCAACTACAACAACAAACTAATAATCTTCCACCTCGTATTCCAGCTCGCGTGTATTACGGTCAGCCCATACGCCACTCTCGTAACCTATCTTCTTCAAACGGAATACACTTTCCACTTGCAATGAATATCATCGATCAAGGCAACAGCAGCACTAACGGTGCTAATACTGGATCAGCAGCAGCAGCACCAGCAGCAGCACCAACACCAGCAGTTCACGGCAGCTCCGTTGTGTCGCGCTCATCAACGTTTGGCGCACGTGCTCCATCGCTCATTTCACGGGTGTCTGGGTTATTCTTCTCTCCAGTCATTGCAAGCAACACAGACAGCGAGGATCCTGCGACAGCGCCAACTGGCAACAGCACTGCTAGCAGCAGCAGTAGCACTAACACTGGCAGCAGCTCTGGAGGCACTGTTGCGGGTGGAATTGTAAGCGGGGATGCCACCTTTGCAAATGGAACAGCGCGTGTTTCTTCTCTGATGCTTTCCGATGGCCGGATTCCGTCGCTCGAACACATTCTCGATACTCCACTGCCACGCAACGCTAGTCTGGAGCTGCCGACTTCACGGTCAAACGTGAGTATAGTGGTAGCGTCACCTATTATAAATGCTGGATCTCCACGTAGTCAATTGGCGACGAATGCGAGTCTCTCTGCCGTGCTCGCACATGCGCTTCATCAACAACAGCAACAGCAGCATCACCAGCGTAATCATGCACCAGGCCAAGATCAAGATCAAGAAGATAACAGTGACGCAGATTCGCAACGAACTGCGATTCCACCATCTCCAACATCTGCTGAACCTGCGCCAATCACCATTATTGTTGTTGGCTCTGAGACAATTGATCATCTCCCCACAGCCTCAGCATCTAGCAGAAATAACGTCAGTGCTCGTAGTCCAATTGATGACTTGCGAATGCCAGCACCGCCAGCCGCGGCAGTGACCACAAACTCTCATGTCGACATAGTCAATGATTACTATGGTGGCATGCCGTTTAACTATAGCGTCTCTCAACAGTCCATTTCTGCAACACGCGAGAGTTTATTTGGCAATTCTTCATCTCGTCAACATCAACACTCTCGCTCAGTAAGCAGTGCAATGGCCACAATCAACTCGGTTCCAGCACCAATAACAACTGCAGATGGTGTGGAAACTGCTGCGGGAAGTAGTTCAGCAGTAGACGGCGAGCATGGCAGTGCCGGCACTAGTAGCAATCGTGTAAGCGGTATCAGTGCTGGTGTACGACGTTCTCTTCAGCGTTTGAGTCTGAGCGCATCCATGGTTACTCGCACATCAACAATTGTAGCTCGGCCACTCTCCGGTCGTGGCTCATTCTTCTTCAATGCTATCTTCCCTGGCGGCGGCACCAATGACGATGGTCGCAACAATAACAACAATAACAACAACAACAACAACAGTGATGCTCGTAGTACTCGCACAACACGAACAGGTCGTTCTAATCAAACCGGCCGTTCCACACTTCGCTCCGGTCTCAGCTGGGATGATTTGTGCTTGATTCTCCCACCTCACACTTTGGACCGGTTACGTGAGCTTCGCGAAGCCAACGAGCGTGGTCAGTTCTACATTTTGTGGCTCGTTCGCTTCTCGCTCCTGATTACAATTGCGTTGCTGGTGGTTGCCTTGAATCCATCCTCTCGGCAGGCGTGGATCACCTTCATTCCATTGGCATTGCTACTGGGCTGCATGTTCTCGGCGGCGTTCATCAAGCATCGCATGAATGTGCGAGAAAAGCAACAGCAGCAGATTATTCGTGATCATGAACACTTATGCTTTGAAGGAAGTGCCATCAGTCGTGCAAACAGCCGCAATATCATGACTGGTGATGGTGGAGATGGAATGAGCTCGATTGTGCCGTACATGGGTGTGCATATGCTGCCTAGCACCGGTGCCATCACCACAACAGGCGGGCTGGGCACAAGTCGACCAGGTTCCATCTTCACAACAACTACGGCATTGGCATCATTCCCAATTGCAGCCACGAATGGATCCACTGGATTGAATGATTTGGCCCGACGCCGATCCAATCCGGGCAGCATTCATGGGTTGCAAGCGAGATCAGTACGTAGTCGGAATAGTCGCCTGTATGCACACAGTATGGATTTGACGATTGACATGTCCGATTGTGACAACCAAGAGAATCAACCACCGCCGCCGCCATACTCAGCCGCAGTAGCTCAAGCACACCCATCTCGGCAACAGCAGCGACAGCGGCAGCAGCAGCAGCAACAACAGACGACGTCGTCTCCGCCACCCCCTCCGTATCAGTCTGATCAGCTGGATGACAGCGAAAAGCAGCAAACTCGTGCTAATCGGTTGCTGATAGCAATGCGTCGGTTACTGATGCCAACTCGGACTCAAGAAGCAGCCTCAACCTCTCCATAGATAAATCTTAACATAATCTTATTCACAATCTCACATCTCGTACTATAGTAATAACACTACTAACTATAATAACTATTAATGACTTCTTAATGTTGCAGTATTTTAATAATAATCAAAACAAAACAAGTTGAACCAAAATGATGAAAGGTAATAACACTACTAACTATAATAACTATTAATGACTTCTTAATGTTGCAGTATTTTAATAATAATCAAAACAAAACAAGTTGAACCAAAATGATGAAAGGATATAAAATGTGAAGAAGTTATGAGACGAGATGCTTAAAATAAAAAATTAACTGCAGCTTCTAATTCTTTCCGAATGAGCGCACCATCAAGTTACGATAACCTTCACGAATAGCCGCTGGCTCATTCTGATACAATGCCATCAACACACCCATTGCAGCCGAAAAGTACGCAACTTCCGCATGCGCAATCGGGTTCCACCAGCGCCAACGCTTACCCAGATCCCACACAGTCTCGACGGCGCGAAGAGCAGTGTACATGGCCAACTCGACGCGGCGACTGGCTGGTTCAATGAAAATGGAAGAACCACCCGCGATACCATTGAGGAAATAGGCCCAAATGGTGTCGTAACCCAGTGCACGACGCATAGCGCAAGGAACACTAAAGGTAAAGAGGTAGATGGTTGCGTAGAAGAGAGTGCTGCGCATGGTGGATAATCCAAGGCGAACAGCAGTGCGTGCTGGATTGCGCAAGGCACGACGAAGACCAAACAGCATGAACACGAGGTTGAGCGTTCCATACAGCTTCATCATGGCAGGCATTGTGCGCAACCAACGGAGAGTGTGGGCACGGAAGCAGTGAGTGTCATGTGGATGTTCAATGGCACAGACCAAGTAGTTGTGGTGGATGTCAGGCTTGATGTGCTTGGCGAGCGGCTGAAGGATTGGATGGGCAGCGAATGCTTCACGAGTGGAAACGCCTTCTGGGATGAGGATACGGGACGGGTCAGTGATGCCAGCGACACCGTCCTTGCCGGCCACCAAGTCACGGATAGTCGTCAAGAACAATCCACCATCCTTGCCATAATCCTGATCGACACCACTGTAGTTGACAAGGAAGCGGAAATAACCGCCAGGCAGCAAATCTTGATCAAGGACCGCCGTGTAGATGATGGCGACGCATGATGCAATAAAAGTTAGGGCACCGCCATGTCTTTCAAAGAAGCCCAATGTGCGATCAACAGCGTCTGGTTCGACCTTTGCTTTCTCAGTGTTTGACGTGTTAGTAACGTCAGTCTCAGACTCGGACTCGGACTCAGCTCGCTTGGCAGCACGAGAAGCACGCCAATGCGAAAGAAGCCACCAGAGGCCGTACTGCGTGGCGCGAGTCAGAGCGTACAATGCCACGGCGAGCCGCCGGGACTTGTTGCGGTCCAGCGCCATGCTGACTGCACCGGCCGCTGCGCCGGCTACGAAGGCGTTCGTCCAGTCTGCCGCGCTGCCGGCGGCCGTGCCGCGGTGGTTGCGCATGCCGCACAGCGCCGCCTTGTACACGCCAATCAGCGACGACAGGAACAGCGAGAACATGGCGGTGTCGCGGCCAAGCGCGCGCCGCACAAGCCCCGGCCGCTTAGCCAGCCGCCCGGACACCAGCGCCGGCAGAATGTCGACCAGGAACTTGACGCCGTAGCCCACGGCAAATGTCTTCAGGAAGCCGCGGACCGCATTCTGCGTGCACGTCTTGCCGGCGTGCGCACACAGCCCGGCCGGCTCGACACATGGAGCAGGCGGCGGCGAGCCGGTTGGCGTTGACGGCTGCGACACCGATGCGGAGCCATCGCTGGCGGCAGTTGCAGTTGCAGTTGCAGTCTCAGTTGCAGTTGAAGCAGCGGCTGCATCCTCGCCTGGCGCGGGGGACGCCGCCGCGGTCGACAACGGCGCAAGCCCAAGGCGCCGCAGAGACCGCTCGCTGCTGATCCGCTTGAGCCGCGAGTGGAAGCGCTGCAGGTTCTGCACGGCGCGCTCGGACTCGCTGTCGGTGACCAGGAACGACGTCAGCCGGGCCACCGTCTCCAGGAAGGTGTCCAGCACGACGGCGCCGGCGCTGACGGACGCCTCGCTGTCGCTCATGAGAGTCTACGGT
>MU603197.1:2708-15647 GCA_025201865.1 Ramicandelaber brevisporus
CCTCCCATTGGGCCAGTGGCATTTGCAAGAGCACATGCGCAGCCGGATTCTGCAGCCGGCCGCTGCAGCGAAGCGAATGCATTTGCGGACGTCGGCTCGTGAGCAGCCATTCTACACGCACCCACCCCTCCCCAGTGCAAGCTTCGGAATTGACAGGCAGCCCGTCCAAACCTGTTGCCACTACATCTCCGTTCAGCCTCAGCGGCCCGAAGAATGCAGCAGCAGCTACAACAGCAGCAGCAGTAGCAGTAGCAGCAGCAGGAGCAGCAACAGTTCCCTTTCCAAAGCGGAATATCATCTCCTTTCTATGCAAAAAAAACAAGTTTAGTTTTGGCCGAGTGTGTTAGTGGCGTGGACTGGACATCTCTCCTTCATCTCCCTTCAATCTTTTTTCTCACGTTTGGCGCTGGGCGTGTTAATTTGCTTCTTTTCTTTTTTATTTGTCTGTCTTTCGGCAACTGCTAGTTCGGAATCCGTCCCAGTGATCACTTCCTCTCCACTGTGGGTCAATCAAGGGACTACTGCTGTTGGTGTATGATATAAGGTGTCTTCGCACGAATCGCTGAGCTCTTCCTTTCTGCAAATCCCTCCCTCTCTTTCTCTCTCTCCCCGCCAAACCACCACAACTCCAAAACACGAATCCCTCTCTAAACCACGATTTTCCTGCCAGATACAATGTTTCCGCCGAGCACCCTCTCCGCAAACTCTGCCGACAGCCCCAATCCTACGCCAATCCTGATTTGCGATGCCCAGAAGCTGCACTCCGTTCCTGAAAAGCTCCTCCATCTTCCTCACCACACCTCCGCCTTGTCCGCTCCTCAAACTGCTGCACCCGTTGATTCACTAGCCGCGGCGCCATTGGTGCATCTTCGCCCTGCTGGCTACGTTGAGTCCGCATTTGGCGCCCCCATTCGACTTCTCGGTGGGGGCACTGGCGGCTCAGTCACCCTGCATCGACATCCGTGGACTGGCAACCTGCTGGCAATTAAACGATACGTGCTTCCCAGTCATCTGACCCAGTCTGGTCGGCAAAGAGTCGTCACCAACGAGGCCAACATCACCCTGCGGCTACAGCATCCAAACATTGTGCGAACGTACGTGTATGTTGCCGAAGAAGACGGATCGCTGCACTCGGTGATGGAGGCTGTGCCCCACGACTTGTTCTCTGTAGTTCAGAGGCTAGCCATGCCTAGAGGTGGATCTGGGGAAGTCTCCAGCGTTGGCCACAATGCGAGCGATTCGACGAGATTAGACGATGCTGGCGTAGTGTGCCATGCTGAGCGAATGATCCATATCAACAGCTTGTTCCGGCAGATTGTCGACGCGGTTGCCTACATGCATTTGGAACACGGTGTTGCTCATCGTGATTTGAAGCTGGACAACATTTGTCTCGACAGCAATGGCACAATTCGGATCATCGACTTTGGCTGTGCGACCAAATGCGCTGCAGTCAAGCGAAGCGGCAGCAGCAACACTTACAGCAACGCCATAGTGCCAGTTACTGGTGTATGTGGCAGCGACCCCTACATTGCACCTGAAGTGTTTGAATCGCGCAAGCAGCCAGGCCTTGGATACGATGCAACCAAGGTGGACGTATGGGCACTTGGCATCATCTACATGGCAATGGTGTCTGTTCACTTTCCCTGGTCTGTAGCGCAGGTGACTGATGCCAACTTTGTGCGGTACATGATGCATCCTGAGGTTGTCATCAAGCACTGGCTAACTCGGCGATCGCCATCACCTGCCAATGGTGTTCAGCACCAGCAATGCTGCGAGAATGCTCTTGGACATGCAGATGCCATCTCGCTGACAAGACGGATGCTGGCAGTTGATCCGGCACAGCGCATTTCATGCGAGCAAATTCTAGAGGATGGCTGGTTCCAAACTCTGAGGCAATGAATCCTCTATTTGTCTTTTCTTTCTGGTTCTAAACCCTTTTACTCATAAACCATAAAACAATGTCATGCTGTTATCGTTATATACACTTTTTTCTATAAACAAAAGTTATGCTCTAGTGCTTTTTTATTAATTTTTTATTTGCGTCTAATCGTGATTGCTGCTCTACTTGTCTGGCTGATCGACAGGGACAAGTTCAAGGCTTTCAGGCTCGACTGGGTGGGAGTGATTGCTAGACCGCGAGCTTGTGTATGAGTCCAGAGGAGACGGAGGCAGCCGCAGCAGAAAGGATGTGTAGTTTGAAGAAGACCGATTGCTGGATCCTTCCCGACTTGACACTGGGAGCTCGATAATGTCGAATGCTTCGCCAGAATAGAGTGCGCCAAACTCCAGCTTGATTGATCTGGTCTTGGCAACGTATGCCTTGTTGTTGGCACGAAGCAAGTCGCCCAGCTGCGCACCGCCGATGCATGGATTGCTGTCGGGATCTGAACCTTTGGCTGCCGTGATAGCAAATGGATTGCCATTTGCTGGCGATGGCGAGTGTGATGCTTCAGGAGGAGTCATACTGAGGTCGTGAACGGTGAACATGTCAAAGACCGGCCGCCCAGAAGCATTTAATACATCGACATTGGCCATAAATGGCGATGTAACCGGCGTCAAGTGGCTAGCCTCAGCCTTTGCGGCTCGGAGGGGTGCAGCGGGCGTAAGTGCGGCCAGTGGGAGAATCATCGAGAGGGGCGAGCTGGATAGGAGGCTGTGGTGCGGCGGTGTTGGAAACTGCATTATGCAGGCTGGCTGAAGAACCCGGATTGCTGAGCTGATGGCCTGGTCAACTAAATGTTTCTGATGTTGCGGAGTAGTCAGCACACTTGTTCTGTGAGCTGGAGTGTGGAATGGCGATGATATCGAATGGTTGAGCCCGGGTAGCGGATATGGCACTGGAACTGGCGCGAACTGTGAAAGATTGGGGAGTAAAGCCATCGCATCGGATGAAGGCGCTGTGATATCAGACTGAATGGGGCTGCTCAGATTGGGAATCAAGCTCGGGTCAACGGGCCAGGCGGCATGCGGTACTGGAGCACCAGTGCTGACTGAACAGCTGCGAGTTCGCTGCTGCTGACGATGGTTATCATGGTCCCTGGATGGAGTCGTACCAGGATTATGACGACGAGGATTATGACGACGACCACGACGACAAGCTCGCGGAGTGCCATGAGCCAAGCTGGTGTTGGCGCTGTCATCAGAGCCCTCGATATCTGAGTCAGTGCCATGGGCATTTCGTGTCAATGTTGCTGCCCTTGGGAGTTTATGGCGGCGCTTCCTTGGCGCTGAGATGAACCCGCTGTCGCTTGGTGAGCCACTGCTGTCAGTGTCATCGCCACTCGAGCCATCGGTGTCGCTGTTGTCGTCGTCGTTGTCGTCGCTTGCATCTTCAGCATCTCGAGCGCGCTTCTTGCCAGTGTGTCTACGACCTGAGCCGGATGGCGAATCGGTGGGTGTGGCAGAGGATGAGCCCTTCCTGTATCGCTTCTCGTTTTTACGGTCTCTGTGCTTGCGTACAATGCTGACCACCAGCTCAGGCTTGCCTCGGAGGAAACGCGCATGGCCCCATTCGCTATACTCGGTTCTCTTGCCACGGCCATCAGCCAGGTTCTTGAATTGGTGATCGGTGAGCTGGCGCTTGAATGTGAAGAAGGAGCCCATTGTGGGGAAGAACTGTGGCATTAATGTTTTTGCAAATTTGTCACGGTTCTCGATAGCGAACGAGGTGCCATCTGCAGACCAGTGAATCAAGTCGGATCCATATCCACTCTCGAGAAGATTGTGGAGTTCCTTGGGAAACTTTGAGAATGCCGGCATAATTGGAACTGAGAGCTGTTTATAATAAGTGTCGACGTAGACTTTAGTTGAACAAAATATGAGTGTGGTGAAGTGTGGTGACGATAAAGGAGAAGAGGAAGAAGAAGAACGCAGTAAAAAGGAAACAAAAGGAACAGGACGCAGTGTGTGTGTGTGTGTGTGTGTGTGTGTGTGTATAACAACGATGGCAGCGAAAAGGATAGTGTAGCGTGTCACTGATATAGAGCGGTGTGCTGTCGCAATGATAGTAAAAAGGGTAGAAAGAGAGACGAATGTAAAATTCGTTCACGTCACATTGGACAAAAGAGAGAGAGGGAGGGAGAGGAAGAGGAGCGGAAAGAGGCACAAAGGGACAAAGAGGAAAATTGTCCTCTCTTCCTTTTTTCTCTTTTCAATGGTCGAGTCAGAGGTATTTTCTTTTCTTTTCTTTTCTCTTTCTTTTTGTTTTACAGTGAGCAGTCTCATTATTCAGAAAGAAAGTCAAAAGAGAGGGAGGTTCTTTTGTGAGTTCATTACAGAGAATGAGAGAGATGGAGTGAGTGAAATTCTCTAATTACGAACCACACAACGGGGGAGGGGGAGAGGGATAGGGGAGAGGGATAGGGGAGCAGAGGTGCACACATGGCTTCACAGCATGTTTGAGAGACACTGCATTGTACACATGGTGACCTGGATAGCTGAGGAACGTTCAGACAATTGAATAAGAGAGATAAGAAAGAGAAAGAGAAAGAAGAAAGAGAGGGTATATATATATTTTTGAATAGTAAAAGCGAAGATATTATGCTTAAACAACCTAGATTGAAATGGTTTTGAAAATGTTGAGGCCATCGAAAGCAGTCGAGACAATGGTGCCTGGAAGCTGCGGGTGCCAGTGAAGCTCTTTAATATCCTTTTGACCTTGGTGAATAAAGAGCAACTGGGGAGGAACTTCCAGTGTGGCATCGTCTTTGCCTCTGCCTGTGATGGTGCTCATGGTAGGATCACGCTTGGCTTCTTCAGCGTCGTGCTCAACGGACAGATCCCACAAAGTTAATTGATCATCAGCACCGGACACAGCAATTACGGACTCTTCAATTGGGTGCCACTCGATGGAGGTGATGGGAGAGGTGTGCCATTTGAATGAAGCCATCGCCATTGGCTGAACCAGCCCATTGCTGGTGATATTCTTGTTTGAGATAAAGGTGCGAATGTCCCAAATGTTGAACGAGCCATCTTGGCAGCCAGATACAATCAAATGGGATGAAGAGTTGTTCCAGCTAATCACATTGACATCATCATTGTGGGCCAGAATGGACAGCTGAGGAGTGCGTGAGTTGGATCGCGTATCCCAAATACGGATGGTTTTATCAGATGAGCAGGATGCAAACACTGTGTTTTCAGATGGTGACCACTGCAAATCTTCAACCGAGCCTTCATGTCCTTTAAATACCTTGTTGTCATCCGAGACAAAGTTGCCAGTGTTCAAGTTGCGAGTGGTTAGGATAATTTTGCCGTTGCAGTCTCCACTGAGCAGTGATCCAGTCTTTGAGGAGAAGTCCAAAGAGTAGCCCTCGATGCCACGATGACCCTCAACGGTGTAGATTGGTTTTCTGGCCGACATTGGGATAACTGTGCCATGGGTATCAAGTGAGTTTAAGTGGTGCTGGATGTCAAACAAATGAACCTTGCCGGTGTCTGACCACGTGGCTGCAATTGCTGATGCTGAGTTGTTCATTTGTGAGATTCTAATTCTATTCACTCCTCCATGGTGCTTAATGCTGCGTGACTCCAGTGCTGGATCCTCATCAATCTCTTCTTCATCTTCATTGTCCTCATTATCAGATAGCACCTGATCGTCTTTATTAGTACGACACAGCTGAGATATCTTCATGATGGTGATTTCATTGTTACTGGGTCTGTCGGCTTGAGAGCCAGTAGCCAAATACATTGTAGCTGGATATGCAGTTCTGTTGTCGCCCAGTTTATCTTTAATGAAGTCAAAGCTTAAAGCAGGCCATTCCATTCCCATACTATGCAGCATTACATATGCCGAGTTATCTACCTCCAGCACCTCATCCTCTCCCATCTCGCCTCCAGGCAAATATACTTCAAACTGCTGCTGATCCTCATCCTCCTCATCATCACCTTCTACCTCAACATCCATACCATCTTCATCTTCATCTTCATCCTCATCATTCTCATCCTCATCATCACTACCAACAATTACATTTTCGTCATCTTCTTCAATATCTTCAAACTCATCTTCAAACTCGCCCATGTTTGGGTCGTACTCCGCTGTTACTTCCTCCTTTCCGGTGTCATTCACTGACTGTCGGATTGGCGTTGCGCTGCTTCCCTTAGTGGAAGTGCTGCGCTCTGGTGACAGCGCAATAACCTTGTTCTGAGCCGACGCCGAATCTCCGGTCGCTGCTGTGGTTGCACTCGTTTCTGCCGCACGCTTGGCCATCTCGATTAGTAGAAGTAAACTGACGCTTTTGTGTGATGAATCTATGCAGATCAAGAGCTGCGAGTATTTTTTGTTCTTTTCTTTCTTTCTTCTTTGAACAGTACTTGAGAACACAGAAAATGCTTAAAACGGCTCACAAAACCCACAAAACTCACAAAGAAATTCAAAACAAAAACAAAAAATAAAAAATAAAAGAAGAAAAAGAAGAAATTACAGTTCAAGGCAAATTAGTCGAGCAAGTCAGATGGGCCGAATGAATGAGGCAGTAGCTCATCAATGGTCATATACTTTAGAGATTGTTCGTCATTTCTTGACATTATAATCTGGATATGGGTGCCAAACTCTCTAATAAACTGTCTACATATTCCGCATGGCGGTGTGAACGAGTCTGCATCCGTAGACACTGCAATCGCTATAATATCAGAATGGCCCTCGCTGACTGCCTTGACAATGGCCGTGCGCTCAGCACAGATGGTTCCTCCATACGATGCATTCTCTACGTTGCAGCCGCTGAACACCTGCCCTCCAGAAGTCAGCAAGGCCGCGCCAACTCTGAACTTGGAGTATGGGCAGTACGCTTTATCTTTCATAGACCGAGCCAGAGCAACCAGCTCAGTCTGTTTGGCGGATATCAACTCCTGTGTCGACGTCATGAAAATAGAATGGAGAGCAAAAGTAGAAAGAAAGAAAGAAAGAAAGAGGGAAGGAAGAAGAAGAAGAGGAGAGGAGAGGAGAAAAAAGGAGTTGGTGTCAGGCGGACGTGGGCGGAAATAGCAGACTCTGCGTGTGCGTTTACTTGTGCGTTTTGTGTGAGCCAACATCCGTGCATCTCTCTCTCTCTCTTCGATTTCTCTCTCTCTCTCTCTGTGAGTATGCGTATGTGCAGCACCTATTGGATAGCACCGATGACTGGTGTACATGTACATGTATGTATGTGTGTGTAAGTATGCATGTATGTGCTCACCTATTTGTTAACACGCTCTCGCACCCACTCCACTGCATCGCTCCGTTATTGGCTATGCATAGTCCGCAACGGCGGCGGCAGCGGCAGTGACCAAGTCTTTCTTTTTTGTGTTGCCCTTGTTGCCTTTTGGCTTTTGGCTTTTTTCACGTTTTCATCTTCCCAGTTGTTTTCTTTTCGTTACTTTTTTCAGTTCACTTCGTTTCCTTTTCATCTCTGCAGCCTGCCACCGACCGCAATGTTAGCGACTTCAAGCTCTCTTCTGGCTCTCCGTCGCCGTCTGCCGGCTGTTGCTGGCTCTCTGACGCGCGTTTCGTCGCTGTCCACCACGAGCTCAGTGGGTGATCAGCTAAAGACTTTTGATAATCAGCGAGCTGTTCCACGCTTGCCGATTCCTGAATTGAAGGATACCGCAGCTCGGTATTTGAAGTCTGTTCAAGCGGTGGCTACAGCCGAGCAGTATTCAGCAACCGAGCGTGCAGTGAATTCGTTTGTATCCAATGATGGATTTGGAAATGTGCTTCAGGAACGTCTGCACAAGGTTGACTCTGAAGAGCCGCATAATTGGCTGGAGAATATCTGGCTGCAGAAGGCATATCTCGAATGGAGAGAGCCTAGTTTCATTGGTTCTAACTTTTGGGCTCAGTTTGCGGATAATAGCCAACTCCCAATTGTGCAGAATGCTCCAAAATCAATTACAGATATTCAGTTGAAGCGTGCAAGTGGCTTGATTCATAACATATTGAACTTCAATGACAAGCTAAACAAACAGGAATTGAAGCCGGAGTATATCAAAGAGACTCCATTGTGCATGAATCAATATAAACATATACTGGGCTCATCTCGTATTGCCAAAGCCAAATGTGACAAACTGGTTCATAATTATCCAACTACCAATATCAATCACATTATAGTGCTTTACAGAAACCAAATCTACAAAATGAATGTGATTGGCCAGTCAGGTGAGCGCTTGCCATTGAGTAACATTGAAGATCAGCTGCGTACAATTGTTAGCAGAGTTAACTCATTGTCTCAGCTGGAGCCTTCAGTTGGATTGATAACATCTGAGCATCGTGATGTTGTAGCCAGCATGCGCTCGAAGCTGGAGTCCTTGTCTGCTCACAATCGATCCAACTTTGATACTATTGATTCAGCGTTGTTTGCAGTGTGTTTGGATGAAGGATCAGTGTCTGAATCGGCCACTGATATTGATGTAAGCCATCGCATATTCCAGAATGGAGGAGATGGAAATGGAAACAATGTAGCTGAAAACAGATGGTTTGATAAAACTATTCAGATAATTGTACTAAACAATGGACGGGCTGGTATTAATGGAGAGCATACTCCCGCTGATGCCGTTGTGCCTGGCAATTTGTTCTCTGAGATTTTGAAAAATGAACCAGCGACTGATGCTAATACAACTGCTACCATTAATGGCAATCAATCAGTTGAACCACCTAAGCACTTACGCTGGGTTGTTAATAGCGAGGTATTGCGTGCTATCGATGGTGCGTCAGCTAATGCCACTAAGATTGTGAATAACTTAGACAGTGTTCTTTTGCATTATAGCAACTATGGCTCAAATTGGATGAAGCAAGCTAAAGTTAGTCCCGATGCATTTATCCAGATGGCTCTTCAGCTGGCCTACTATCGTACGCACGGAACCTCTTGTCCAACCTATGAGTCTGCTTCAACTCGTCAGTTCCTCCATGGCCGCACTGAAACGGTTCGTTCATGCTCAACCGACTCTGTTGCATTTGTGCGTGCGTTTGATGACAAGGATGTTCCCCTCTCTCGTAAACTTGATTTATTCAAGCAAGCCATCCGTTCTCATCTTGAGTATATGATTGCAGCCAGCACTGGCCACGGCGCTGATCGCCACTTGCTTGGCTTGCGCACTCAAATAAAGAATGCAGATGAGCAGGCTCTCTCCACGCTGTTTACTGATCCAATGTACATTAATTCCATGTGGTTCCGCCTCTCCACATCCAACATGAGTCCAGGTACCCACTTCTATGGTGGATTCGCCCCCGTGGTTCCCGATGGCTATGGCGTCAACTACGCCATTGACAAGAACATGGTCAAGTTTAGCATCAGTCAATATCTCGACCAATCATCGAACGGTGGAACAGACTGCAGACTGATGCGCAATAACATTGCTGCTGCCCTGAACGATCTGCAAGAAGCCGCCACTAACGCAGCTCAGCGCGCCTAATTAATTAATTAATATCTTACTTTTCCCGGTTTGTTTTTGTTTTTGTTTTTTTAAACGAAAGAACGAAAGAAAGAAAGCAATAATTCCCACACACATTCCACAATTGGACACAGGCTGATTTTACTTATTTACGCCACATCACTGTTAGAGGCGCAAGCTACTACATGCGAAAAAGGAAAATCACAATAACAAACTGGTTCTCTCCCCCTCCCTTCGTCCCGCTATCACCTTCCCTTTCTCTTTCTCTCTCTCTCTCTCCTCCGGCTGACCTCTTGTGTCTACGTGCTTACGTGCCTTCCTTTTCACCTCTTCTCTTCTGCTCCACCTCCACCTCCCACTCTGCTTCTCTTTCTATCCTCCGTCTCCTCCGTCTCTTCCTGTCTCCACTAACAACAGCAACAACAGGTGCAACAACAGGTGCAACAACAGTAGCAAGTGCAACAAACCACAGGAACCACAGGAACCATAAAATAACAACCTCTATACTTTCTATATCTCTTTCTATATCTCCTCTATATCTCCTCTATATCTCCTCTATATCTGTTTCTATTTCTCTATACTCTCTATCTTTGTTTCTCTTTTGATACTCCACAATGGGCTGTGTAGCGAGTAAGGAAGACTACGATGAGAAACAGCGCAATGAAGAAATCGAAAACCAGCTGCGTCGTGACCGCCAAGTGATGCGCCAGGAAGTCAAAATGCTGCTGCTTGGTGCTGGTGAGTCTGGCAAATCGACAATTCTCAAACAGATGAAGCTAATCCACGAAGGCGGCTACAGTATCGAAGAGCGCGAGGCCTTCAAGGAGGTAATCTTCAGCAACACTATCCAATCAATGCGCGTTATTTTGGAAGCCATGGAGCTGCTTGGCATTGGTTTGGCCAATCCGAATCATCGTGTGCATGCAGCCATCATTATGGACCTGCCATCTCAAATTGAAGTGGAATTCTTGCCAGTGGAAGTTGCCGAGGCCATCTACCTGCTGTGGCACGATCGTGGTGTTCTTCAATGTTTTGCCCGCAGTCGTGAATACCAGCTGAATGACTCTGCGCGTTATTACTTTGACAATATCAGACGCATTGCACGTCCAGACTATCTTCCGTCCGATCAGGATGTGCTGCGCTCTCGTGTCAAGACCACTGGTATTACTGAAACTGCATTCCAAGTCGGCGAGCTTACATATCGCATGTTGGATGTTGGTGGACAGCGCTCTGAACGCAAGAAGTGGATTCACTGTTTTGAGAATGTCACAGCCATCCTATTTCTTGTTGCGATCTCTGAGTATGACCAAGTTCTCATTGAGGATGAGACAATCAATCGTATGCACGAGGCGCTCACACTATTTGACTCGATCTGCAACTCAAAGTGGTTCATCAAAACTGCAGTCATTCTGTTCCTCAACAAGATTGATATCTTCCGCGACAAGCTGATCAAGTCTCCATTAAACCGCTACTTCCCAGACTATGATGGCGCCCCCGGCAACTACGAGCAAGCAAGCGAGTACATTCTGCGCCGCTTTGTGTCTCTCAATCAAAGTGATGCCAAGCAAATCTACACCCACTTCACCTGTGCAACTGACACTGGTCACATCAAGTTTGTCATGGCTGCAGTTAACGATGTCCTCATTACTCAGAATCTCCGCGAAGCTGGCTTACTCTAAATACATCAATAATTTAAGTTCCTAACTTGCATTCTCTTATACTTTATTTTAATTTATTCTTATTCTCATTCTCATTCTCATTCTTACTATTGGTTTAAAATGGATACTACTCTTAAATAATTATAAATACATTAACAAGGAGAGGTGCGTACTTGTTCACTTGTTTTCTGCTGAAGATCGTTGAGGTGCAGCAGCAGAATGAGCGCTCGTGTCATTCAGAGATGTTGTGCCAGGGGCAGGACTAGGTGTGGATTGTAGATGCAACACGCTTTGATCGCTCTTGTTTAGAAACTGTCTTTTGTACCTCGGTGCTGGAGAGACTATTGTAGCACGGTCCATATCAATTACAAAGTCTGGCTGCAATCTACTACCGCTATTACTACTGGCATTGTCAATATCAGCCATTTCGATCACATCTGAACCTGAACTTGGATTCCCCATTGATCTTGTACTCCGAGTCACAAATGGTCCCAAGTGTCTTCTACCTCCCCTTGCATTTTCACCACCAAAGTCATGATCGGAATCACTATTGCCATCACCGTCATCATCATCATCATCGGCCTCACCCTCTTCATCACCTGGGGGAACAACTGTGGCTACAGCCTCTCTTATAATTTTGATTGGCTTTAGTTCTTTCCTCATGCAAACCCATTCGCCCAATCCGGCCATAATTGCCAGCCCTAATCCAATAATCAGCCACCATGACAGCGATCGAGGAAACTCATCCGAATGCCTCCATGTAAATAACAAGTGAATGAATACAAATGTTGCTGAGAAATCGAGACAGAGCTTGGCTCGCTCTACTACAACCAGTAGCAGCCCAACGTTTAGCAAGCATTGGAAGATCCATAGTGAGGATAGTGCCCATCCAATGGCTGTAGAGAGTGTATACTGTCGATAATCAAGAATCTGATCAACAGTCGCCGTCGTGGCTGAGAAGAGAAGAAGCACAGTGACAAGAAGCGATAGACTGACATAGGCGGCGGTCTGAAGTGCAACAATCTGCGCAACAATCAGAATAGGATCCCACGTGGTGAGCCGAAACGTAGTCGCACTTCGCTGCTGTGGCTGCAGCTGTGCATACTGTCCACGCTCTAATCGTCTACTCGATCGCGTAGAGCTCGCCATCGGTCAAACTGCTGTTGCTGTTGCTGTTGCTGTTGCCGTTATTGAAATTTTTATATTGTTTGGCGTTGCTGGAAACAGACATTTGAGTGTGTGAGTGTGCGCATGTTTGCTTGCATCCTAATTCGGAAGAGGATGGATGAGCAACTGTATTGCCCTCCCCCTCCCCGCGTGTTGAGCATCCAGCTGTGCGACAGGAAGTTCACTACACTGACTTTACGACTGATGCTCTTCACAGTCGTAGAAGTCTGACTGGAGACATCTTTATTTGTTTTATCCACAGTATTCGAACACTCCAAGCACCCCGCACTTGCAGTTCTTTCACTCTGGCTTTTGCACCATACTCTGCGTCAACATGAAACTCCAGCTTCTTGTGGGCATTGCCCTACTTGCTACTGTTGCTGCAGCTGCAGCGCCGTTCCGCGACGAGTTTGGCCGCACTATTGTGCTGCGTGGTTTCAACACGGCCGCCAGCTCAAAGCACACTGCCGACGGCATGCCGTGGATCCGCCCCGAGAATGTTGCCCGCGAGGCTCGCGACGTTGGCTCCAACTTTGTGCGCTACCTCATCCAGTGGGCACACATCGAGCCGCAGCCTGGAGTGTACAACGAGACGTATCTGGACATGACGATGGAGCGTGTTGGCTGGTACCGCGACAACGGCATGCACGTCATGCTCGACTTCCACCAGGACCTGTGGGGAGCCAACTTCACGGGCAACGGAGCGCCGGCCTGGGCCACGTTCACCGACGGCTTTGCCTGGACGTTTGTCAAT
>MU603199.1:0-10361 GCA_025201865.1 Ramicandelaber brevisporus
CGCAGCCGCAGCCGCAGATCCGGCTCGAGGCCAACTTCGGGCAGGCTGGCTTCGTGTGTCGCGAGGCGCAGGTGCGGCGGTGGGGATTCCTGTCACGAGGCAGCGGCAGCACCAGCCGCGCATATGCCGATCCGCCGCCGCTCTACGGCCACGAAGACGGCTCGACTCACATTGCAGGCGACATGTATTCTTATAATCTATCATAACTCGTTATTAGGAAGAGTTAATGTTAAAAGAACAAATTATAAGAGAAACTAAACTGAGAAAGGTTAAATAAAAGGAAGAATAAAGGTTAGGATTTTGGGGGTTTTCTTTGATTGATTATTACTAAAGGCAAAGGGGAAGGAGTAGTCTCGAGAGAATCGGATGAAGTAGCTGTATTGGATGGTGACAATTCCTGGATATTGGATGATAGTGATGGCTGAGCAACAGTGGGTAACGGAGTCGCTTGTTGAGAGGCAGATTGATGATGTGAATGAGAACGCGGAGGAGGAGGAGGAAGAGCAGTAATAAGTGATGGCGGCCAGATACTACCACGCGATCTAATCAATTCATAAAGTGCCTGTACAGCAACAACGAGAATGGATCTTCGGTACTGGCTGAGGAATCTTGCCAGTACTTGGATGACTGCTCGGTACGCAAGGGCCAGGATGAACTTGAGAGGTCGTGCTGCACGAAACCGTCCCACGAGTGCCATGGCTGCTGCGAGTGGCTCCATTGGTCCAACAGGAGCCATTGACTGGCTGAAGCTGCTGTTGCAGGGACACCCGCAGCATGGGCAGGATGATCCATTCTGTTGTTGTCGTTGGTGTTGGTGTTGTTGTTGTTCACTATCATTGCTGTATCCAATGTTGTCATTATCCAAACTGAGCCTATTCATGACTTCCAGCCCAACCACGTCATTCTCCGTGTTGAAGCAGGAGTGCCGGTGGTGGTGTTGGACTGAGGGGGAGGCGAAGAAGGACGTTCTCCGATGGGAGATAACATTCCGCCAAATGTTGATTTCACCACCGAACTGTCGTTTGGGTTCTCACCGTTGATTGAGCTAATGCCAGAAATAGTACCGGTAGAATCGGCCGCTGACCCATTTCCCCCCTGGAGCATTCTGACCGCAGTTGAGGCATCGGTCTCATTGTTGGCTCCACCGCCACCTCTGATCGGCTTGGCTACTCTGCCAAACGAGAAGAAGCTCATTGAAGACGGCTGCTGAGACTGCTGCTTTAACTGACCACGCTGAGCTTGATTCAGCTTCTCAGTGAGGAGTGAAATGCGCTGTTCATAGCGAGATCTGTCCTGAGTGAATTGGGCTTGCAGCTGCTGGTTCATTTCTTCCAAATTCTGGATTCTATCGTTTCTTGCAGCCAACTTGCGCTCACTGATTCCCAGCTCTCTCTTGATTGATGCATTCTGTTCAACCAGCTCCTTCTGAATACTAGTTAATTGTGTAACGTTCTTCTCCAACAAAGCCATTCTCTGCTGTTGCTGAGCTGTGTTTGATTTACGCAGCAATTGCTCTCTCTCATCTCTAATTTCATCCAGCTGCATTTCCAATTCAATAATCTTTTCGCATCTATTTTGGACATCTCTCATCAATGACTTGCGCACTGTATCTGCTTCCAACAGCTTTTGAGCCAAAGTGCGTCTCAACAATTCCATTTCACGGTCACGCTCGGCAGGCGTTGAAGCTGTACCACCAGCTGTGCGCAGTCTGACTGCTGTACGAGCTGCCTCCAGCGATGTTCTCAATTCTTCAACTTCTGATTCCAAATCTGACACTTTGTTACGCACAATATTATATTCGTTATTCTTCAACTCCAGCTCATTCTTCAATTCAATGGATTCACTCTCCTTTTCAGCAGTCAGCAAGTTATACTTTTCTTCCAATCTTGACTTTAATTCAACCAATACCTTCTGAGGATCTGATCCACTGTTGGCAGCCTCTGCCTCTTCTGCTGCAATTGAATCATTTAATAACTCTTCATATTCTGCTTCCAATGCTGAGATTCTTGATTCATATTCAGCTCTCTTCTTGGTATTAATGTCAGCTTCTCTGCGCAATGTTCTAATAACCTGCTCCTGCTGTTGAATGGCCAATCTCTTTTCACTCAATTCTTTACGCATGCTGCCTAGTACTTCACTCATGACAGCTGCCTCCTCATCTTGATGTCCATTCAACGCATCAATTGTGCTGCGCAGTGAGTATCCCTGGACTGAGCTTTCCAATCCATCCATCATTTGCTGCATCTTCTCAGCCTTACGCTGCTCACGTGTCATGTTACTATTGCCATCCTCTCCATTGCTGTTAATTCTAATGTTCTTGCGCAAATCTGTAATTTGATCAGATAAATTGCGCACTTCATGCTCCAATTCAGACTTAGACTCCTTTTCTTGGTCAATAATAATTTGAGCATCCTTATATTCATACTCCAATTTGCTCAATTGAATTCTTAACTCTGCCAATTCACGTGTCATTGTAGCATGAGCTGCGCCAAATGACTTGTTTTCATCCTTCAACAATTCAATTTCTGCCTTGTACAATTCTGCATTCTGAATCAAGTTTTCCAATTCCTTCTCCTTCTCAGAGATTTGCTCATTCAATTCATTCTCTCTCTTCAGGAATTCATCTCTCTCATCATCCATTAATATTGGCATTGGTGTATCTGATCTGAAGCTGGCATCTCCAAGAACTGATCCAGGCAGAGGACTGGGCGATGGTGCTGCCGATGTCGATGTATCTCTGCGCGAGCGTCCAGATACGTGGGCAGGAATGGGTGATGGCGACGCCATGCGCGATGGTGGCGGTGAATCCGTGCTGTTGGCCTTGGTTTCACCAGCATTTGAAGTTGACTGGGCAGCAGCAGGCGGCGGTGGAGGCGCTTGAATCAAGTTTCCGCCTTGAACTTTATCCATTGTAGCATAATTTTCAGGCAAAACACTTCCACCAGTTCTCCAGATTTTCAACTCGCCTTCCATCAGTTGAATGTATTGCTGATAAGTTACAGTTTCTGACTTGGCACGCTTCAACAGAGCCTTCAACTCAGCAGGAGACAAATCTTGATTAATCTTGGCCTTGTTCTTGATGGTTTTAGCTCTCATTCCAAATCTAAGAGTAGAAACAGTTTCTGCCTCGTTGAAAACACAAGGCGAGCAATTGATAATCAATGTAGTGCGTGAATTACCTCCAAGTGATTCCTGCAATATTCTAGTTAGCTTTGAATCACGATATGGAATGTGAGATGACTTGCCATCAGCCAGTGCATTGATTACCATTCCAAGCGATGTCAGTGATTTGTTGATCTTCTTGGCTTCTTCCAGAGTTTGTCCAGATGCTCCAGTTTTGCCAACCTTTTCTGAGCCAGCCAAATCCACCAAGAACAGTCTTCCCATCTTGGTCTTTCCATCTGCCAGGTTCTTTTGCGTAACTGTGTATAACAAAATTGAGTGAGAACGCGATGACTCCGCATTCATGTTTGTGGCACTAACTATACGAGCATCACTGCCCTTCTTCAGCACTTCATAAACCTCGTTAACTGATGATACATACACTTCCATCAATCCTTTAACATAGACTCCACGCTGCTTGTCTTCGTGGATGGGCAGATTGTCGTTCTGCGGGGCCAGCAAGTCTCTGATGCGCTCCATATACACTTCCATGTACGATACTTTGACAGTGTATTCCACAGTTGGCGGCGACTCCATAATGGTCCGGAAGATGTTCTCAGAGATTCTGGGGATGATACCACGCAGCTGCTCATTGTCAATGTCCGCACCCATCATGGTGAATGACTTACCCGCACCACTCTGGCCGTACGCAAACACAGTTCCATTGTAGCCATTGAACACATCGGCAAGCGTGGTCTGGATTGAATAATTGTAGATTTCGGACTGAGTTGTTCCGGGCGGAAAGATGCGATCGAAGGAAAATGAGCACTGGAATTCCGGGCCATTAACCTTGACCTCAGACTCATCCTCGAAGCCGACGATGATGTCTGCTCCGTTGGCCAGCTCCTGCTTGTTCGGAGGACGAAAGCGGCAAACAACCTTGATGTTTGTAGACATCGTTTAGCAGACTCGAAGAGGGGGACGGTAAAATGGGGAGTGAAGGGGACAGGCAGCCGAGGGAACAGGGAACAGGGAGCAGCGAGTAGGGCAGCAGGGTAGCAGCAGCAGCAGAGCAGATTTACAGTAGTGAACGAGGATCAAGTTCCAAGAAATCTGGTAGTGCGTGGTCAATGCAGAGAGAGAAAAAGGGAAGAGAGGGAGGAAAAGACGGACGGAGAGACTGTTTGCAAGCAAGCAAGCGAGAGAACGAGAGCGAGAGAGAGCGTGAAGTTGGTTGCTGCTGAAAAATCAGGCAAAAGGGCTGTACACGTTGCGTCAGGGAAAGTGCGTTATGATAACGGCAGCTCGGCGAAGCAAAGCAAAGCAAGTGAGCAAGTGAGCAAGTGAGCGAAGCAAGACCAGACAAGCAAACAGACTGCTGACAGCGACGCAGAATGTAGGCGCGTGTACTTGTGCCGCGAGCGGGAGGAGGAGGGGGAGGGAGGACGTGCGATATCGACGGCAGTTTGCTGGCTGCTTGCTCGGTAAGGAGATGGAATCAAAAGGGAAAACACAGCGAGGTGTCTTTGTCCCCTGCGGTTTCGAGATTCAACCGAGATCAAGCAACAAAAGCAACAACAGCAAAAACAGCAGAAACACCTCACTTCGTTGAAGCAAAGCAAAACACACAGAACAGAACGGAACAGAACAAAGCTGAACTGAACGACGATGACGGGAACGCTGCGTGGGTGTCATCAGCCTGACATTGAAGAGACCACGCGGGCAAAGCTCTTCATCAAACGCCACTCAAACACAAACACGCAAACACCAGCTATAGTCGACAGACATTCATTCAACCGCGCTGTCGAGCTGCTGCTGCCAGTGTCTTCGCCTCAGCAAGAACAAGCACTGTCTCACAGTATCCAATCCATTCTGCAGTCACAGACATACTTTTATTACCATGCGAGAATCAGACTGATCGATTTGCTACAAGAGGCGTTCTTGCAAAAGTACATTGCATCTGGTCAACTGGTGATGATGTCAGCCAGCTCGAGAGTCGATGTCCATGACGTGATTGCAATTGATGGACAAGGCAATCTTATCCTAAGCCTAACCAAGGATACATATGAAGCATGCGGCCTGCCTAACGTCAAGCGAGCCGCGTTTGGACATCATCGGCACTTGGCAATCTACAACTTGAAGTCACTGAAGAAGGGCAAGAATTTACTCCAGCGATTGGAGTGGTGTTTTACAAACAAGATGACTGCTTCAATTGATGTGATACTGGCGTTTGCCGACTCAAAGTCTGGTGCATCGATGGAGATTGCTGCAGACTCCGTTCCCTCCCACTGGAAGCTGCGAAAAGAGATGATTACACCGACTACAAAGTTGATACGAAACGTGCAGATGGCCGACATGGCTCACTTACTCAACACTGTTGACCCGAAAAAGACTTCGGACATTACGACATGGAGAGAATACGCGGACGAGGTGCTCGAGTGGCTTGGTTTGGCATCCTGCGACGCTCTGCCTGCAAGTGGCATCAGTGTCGACCCATTCATCTCAACGTATTCGCCTTCGACGGAGCTATCGGGCAGCCTGGTCTCTGTTTGGTGGGATGGCATGTTGCCACCAGTAGCTGTCAAGGCAATCCATGGCACTCTGACAAAGTTACACACCTCGCACACTTCGTACACCTCGCACACTCCGTCCTGGTCGTCTCTCGGTGTATGGGGCTTCGAACACTGTCCAGCGTCCATCGGCATTTCCGAACATGGCGTTCTGGAGACCGGCATCAATGACTACCGGTTGTTGCACATCTCCTCTCCCTGTTCTTCTTCTTCTTCTTCCTCTCTCGGTGACTCAGCATGCACTGTAACCACCATCGAATATGTCATGCTCGGAGAACACGACGCCTCTACACAACATTAATAACATTAGTGCTTGGTGCTACTACTACCTAATTTGAATTATGTTTTTGACATCCGAGTTTTGCACAAATGGAATAAGAGTAACGTCATTCAATCCTTCAATGCTGTGTGACTCTGTTTACATTGACGCAAGTGACAGCTGAGCATTTGACCCGGGTCCCCAGATGTGATCATCACACACACCTAACGAACTGGCGGCACCACATGTTCTTTTTTTTTATCCCTTTTTCATCTCACATTCACCTACTCACTCACTCACCCACTCACCCAGTCACTCAGGCGTTCATTTGATCACAATCAACACTGCATACTAGGTGCGATTGGAGTGTCGGTCACTTCTTTTGAAGGTCCTTTTCAGCCGCCGCTGCCACCACCGCCGCCGTCGCCGCCGTCCTTTTTTGTTGTAGCACGTATTGTTTTTCTTTTTCTTTTGCTCTCTGTTTCAGCAGATTTCATCCATTCTTCTTGTTTACTCCTTCATTGTATATCCATCGTGTTTACTCTCATAAGCTCTGCTTGACTGCAAACGCACATAATCCAGTTCACACACTTCCAACTCCTTTCGTTATCACACACTCACCAGACTATAATCAGACAATTGCTCTCCTCCCGCTTACTCACTCACCGACTCACCGACTCATCGACTCACTTACTTACACTCACCAACTCATTCACCCATAAACAACTCGGCCTGACCGACAGCTTTGCGTTATGTCGAAGCGTCAAGTTTACTACGCAGCCAGTTTGGCTGCTATTGGCGGGTTCCTGTATGGCTACGACCAAGGTGTTATGGGCTCCTTGCTGGCCATCGCCCCTTTCCGCGACTATTTTGACCACCCCACAGCCACTATCCGTGGGCTGATTGTCTCTGCGTTCACTCTCGGTGCCTTCCTGGGCTCGCTCGGTGCTGGTCCACTCACCGAGCGTGTCGGTCGTCGTCGCACCATCATCATCGCTGCCGTCTTGTTCACATTTGGCGGCATTCTCCAGACCGCCGCCGTTAACCGCGGGATGCTCATTGCCGGTCGCATCATCTCCGGCTTGGGTGTTGGCAAATTGTCCATGTCAGTGCCGCTGTTCCAGTCCGAGATTGCTCCCAAAGAGATTCGTGGCCGACTAATCTCGACCCAGCAGTTTGCTATTACGGTCGGTATCGCAGTGTCGTTCTGGATTGATTACGGTTTCTCTCAGATCAAGGACTCGCAGGCTTCATGGCGTGCCCCGCTTGGATTGCAAGTCGTGCCTGCTGTCATTTTGGGCATCGGAATGTGGTTCATGCCAGAGTCGCCGCGCTGGCTCATTGACAACGGCCGTGAGGACGATGCTCGCGCCGTGCTGGTCCGCTTGCGTACTGCTGACAACCGTCTAAACCCTGAAGTCGAGGCCGAGTTTGAAGAAATCCGCCAGTACCTGATCAACGAGCGCGAGACATCTGTGCGTAGCTACTCTGAGCTGTTCCGTCCACAGCTACGCCGCCGCACAGTTTTGGGTCTGGGTATTCAAGCCATGCAGCAGCTCACCGGTATCAACGTCATCATGTACTATGCGCCGTATATCTTCCTGCAAGCCGGTCTCGCCAGTGTCTCGAGCTCGCTGCTTGCCCAAGGCATCAACGGTGTCATCAACATGGGCATGACCATCCCCGCAATCCTGTACGTTGACCGCTGGGGCCGCCGTCCAACGCTCATGTCCGGCTCATTTGTCATGGGTGCCGCCTACTTGGTCATTGGCTCAGTAATGGGTGCATTGGGCAAAGAAGCTATCAGCGAAGAAACTGGCGACGTCATCATGAAGATGTCCAGTCACGCTGCCATGTACACCTGCATCGTCTTTGTCTACGTCTTTGTCGCCGGCTTCGCGTACTCGTGGGGTCCGGTTGGCTGGATCTACCCTGCCGAAATCTACCCGCTGCATATTCGCTCCAAGGCCACATCGCTGACCACCGCGTCGAACTGGCTGTTCAACTTTGCAATTGGTCAGATTGCGCCAATTCTGATGGAGTCAATCACTTGGAAGCTGTACATGATCTTCATGGCGCTTA
The DNA here is from genome assembly GCA_025201865.1 of Ramicandelaber brevisporus. Taxonomy (NCBI): domain Eukaryota; kingdom Fungi; phylum Kickxellomycota; order Ramicandelaberales; family Ramicandelaberaceae; genus Ramicandelaber; species Ramicandelaber brevisporus. The sequence continues at coordinate 8,014 of MU603199.1, forward strand.
ACTGGGGCTCTGGCTTGCTCGTGTGGAAGTTTTATCCAGAAACTAAAGGCAAGTCGCTTGAGAAGGACATGGACCAGGTGTTTGGACATGTGCCGCAAATTGGAGAGGAGCAGCATATTGAATCATCGCCTGATCTCAAGAAGGAAGTTGCTCATACAGATAGTGATTAATCCGCTCTAAACATCTAACCATATTGTAACCTAATCATCTTTACGTTTAATTCAAGTTAGTTTAAGTCAGTATAATTCGAGTTAGTGTATGTTCGTAGCCTACTGTATTGACTAGTAAGTTGGAAGTTGGAACAGGCAGACAGAACGCCGCAGCAACCGCAGTCGGATAAACAAAGAAATAAAAAAATAGTACCACGTCCAGATGAACACCGTGTACTCTTGAGTCTGGTGCCGTGGTTACTGCGGTTGCTGCGGGTAAAACGGGGAAGGTGGAGAGGAGCTTGCTATAAACCTTACAGAGCACAGTTATGCAAAAGAAAGTAGAAACCTGGTCGTTCCTGATCTCCAAACACTACTTCTACACTTCCAAAATATGAGCCTTGAGTACCTACCATACGACTTGCTCGAGCTGCTAATACAGCAATACCTCCTGAATCGTCAGCGGGTTGCACTCGCCAGTCTTCACAGCAATCTGCACAATGTCTGCCAGGTGTTCCTTTACCGCACCATCGGTGGCTATTACGGATGTCCAAGTAGCAATATAGTGTTGGCCAAGTACGGGCATCATGTCCGTCGGTACATTCTCTGCCGTCGCTACCACGAAAGCATGTTCAGGGTGATCAGGAACTGTCGGGACGTTCGAGTTTTGCAAATCGACCCACTGCATGATCCCAACGAAACGCTACCTGCTCATCCAAAGCTGCCAAACGTTAAGGATCCCGACGTGTTTCCGCATTTGACAACGCTGACTTTCTTCACGACTATTGGGGCCGACCTGGAGTTGAAGCATGCAAAGCAATTGGTTGTGCCGCGTTTGGAATACATCAAGATATCGAGAGTTGCTGAGACTGTGAACGTTGATGAGATTGTATCCCTGTTGAAAGATGCTGGCAATCTGAAGCAGCTGATTCTTGGGGAAATTAACCAACTCGGTACATTGATGGAGAAGATTGTCATTGACTCAATGGCTTGCACACTCCAGACTTTGGATATCTCACTGCAGCATTCAGGTAAAGCGAATGGCTACTCACATTTATTTGGCTCGAAAGTGCGGTTTCCTGCTCTCAAGTCGCTGACACTTCCAGCATGCTGCGAGGACCGCTATTCGACAAGGACTAGCATTCAGCTGAATCCTCAGCAGCAATTCTCAAGAGTGCAGCATCTCAAGGTGAGGACCAATAGTCCCTGCTGCGCTTCAGATGGTTCATCATCCACGAGACGAGGGTATAGCCCTCAAGATGCCCTGGAAGTCATATGGTCGGCTCTTTGGCCACAGGTCAGCCATCTTGAAATCGATTTTGGATGCGATCCAGCTCGCTTCGCAGAGGTTGCTGCCAACTTCCCGCTGCTGCGTAAGCTCAACGTGATTCTTGGAGAAAACTCTGAAATCCGTGATCCAGTGGAGATTTGGCCGTTCTTAACCAGCTTCCGCCATGTCGAGGACATTACCATCTACTGGCGATTTGCAAAGCAGTTTGGTATCGTGACGAATGACAAGCCGAAGCCGATGGTTGCACCAAAGATTCGAAAGCTGCGCATTGAGGGAACTCCGGTGCCATCGTCGATAATGGTAGAGCTGCTCATGTGTCCATCTTTGCAAGAGCTTGACGCGTATCCGCCATCGTATACATTCTTGGTTTCAATGCTCGAGCAGAAGAAGAAAGAAGGTGTATACAGCTCACTCAAGGTGTACTTTGTACCGTATAGCCGCAATGAACGCGTTGAGCAGTCCAAACTGATGGACTTTTTACCCCGATGCATAGTGGCAAGAAATGGATATTATTATTAAAAAAACATTATTTTATATTGATTGCAATTAAGCGATAGAGCCAACTTTAGCAAAACGTCATTGTTTGCGGGCCGCATATTGACATTCTTTTGCCTAAGTCAATGGTGCCATAAACTTACTCCCGAAGTCCATCATACCAGCACCATTCTCGCTTCATTCATCCTCCAGTCTTCCCTTTTGAAGACTTAATATTATTACGTCATTGTAAGTCTTTCAATGCCAGTCGATTATTTTTTGATCATATTCTTTGGATCGCACGATGACGTACTTGAGTGTAGTTGTAGCTCTCACAGTCATCCTTTTCTTTGACGATTCTCACATAATAGCTGCTCAGAGATAAGGAGGCTCTTACAACCTTATATTGATGGTGGTAAAAGTCTCCCTCGACT
>MU603200.1:4082-15593 GCA_025201865.1 Ramicandelaber brevisporus
CAAAAAGATTCAAATGAGAGTGTTGAGCCAGTCACCAAATCAGTCAGGCCATGAAACGGCCACATACCTGCAGCCAGTTCTTTTGCACCCACCCACAGCAGCAGCTTCAACAACAACAACAACAACAACAACAACAACAACAACAAACCTCGCCCCGCCAGGTGTCGCCTATCAACCAGCAGTTTCTTCAATGCAAAAGGCTCACTACACACTGTCGCAGCAAGTAGCAGCACCTGCATCCAGCTACTATCAGCAACAGCAATACCAGCAACAACAACAACAACAGTATCTACCACATTTGGAACCGGCCGCTGGCGGCTTCAGTGGCACTGTTGCTATCCATTATGGACGCAAGCACTCTGCCGACGATGTTGAGCAGCACGCCATTGTATCTGGCAGCGACTATGGTGGCAATGTCCCCGTTGCAACAACTTCACACACTCCTCAGCCCACCACGAAACGGCGCCGCACTGTTACGCCTCGGTCTGCTCGCTCAATTGCAGCTTCGGCCGCTGTCTCTGCCGCTGACTCCCACATTGCCGACATCACAGCCCCTGCGACTGTCGGCTCAAGCCCTGGCATTGCAGTTCCCACACATCAGCAACAGCAGCAGCAACAAGCCCAGCGCTATCAGCCTCCCGAGCTGACTGCAACCAACGGCAGCACACACAGCGACGAGTTACATTGCCTCGCTCCCCCTGCCGAGCTTGCAGCCTCAGTTTCCTGGGCCAAGTCGCCGCCACTGTCGTTCAAGAATGACCGCTACGCTCACCTGCTCAGTGAAGGCGAATTGGCAGTGTGCGAGATTCTGCGCATCAATCCTGATGTCTACCTGCACGTTCGCCATGCCATCTTGGCTGCCGCCCGTCATGCTAACCGCACTCGTCCGCGCCGCTTGATCCCCGTGGCTCCTGGCTCATACGGTGCTCGTCTTACTGCCGTTGAGCTGAACTCTGCCAAGGGCTCTACAAACACTGCTGGCGGCGGCGGTAACAAGGCATGGCTGGCCGCAGGTGTTGGATCAATGACACTGACTGGTTTGCGCAAGCGCGAGGCGCAGAAGATGTGCCATATTGATGTCAACAAGACATCGAAGCTGTTTGATTGGTACGCAGAGCTGGGTTGGCTGCATTCGCCGCCGTTATTTGTACCACCGCCGTCGCTGCAGCCGGGCTCTCACACGGTCATTGCGCACTCGGTGCTTGCACCAATGGCCTTGGATAACTATGATAAGGCATACCGCGAAGCTCATGATATTCCTGAAGAACCTGTTGCCACGCAGACCCAGCAACACCAGCAGCCAGTGCAACAGCAACCAATACAGCCAGTACAGCAACAGCCAGTACAACAACAAGTGTACAAGCATCAGCCAATGACAGCCACTCCACCATCTGGCTCACCTGTGGACTCCACATACGGCAGTCCGAGCTCAGCATTCCCGCCGGTTTCGATTCAGGGCTATTCTCCGGTAACATCAGCATTGCCTCCTCCAACTGTGCCACAATTCCCACCTTCACCGCAGTCGCAAACCACCTGCTCGCCGCCAACCTTGATTGCTCCAAGATGCCTTCCACTGCCCGTGCCTTCAGCTGGCTCATCTTTTGCAAGCCGGCCGCCAGTTACACTGCCACCGCCGGTGCCGAGTCGCTACATCCCACAGCGCTCTGGCAGCTCATCGTTTACTTCCAGCAACATTGACACCAGTATCAACAATCACATCAGCATGAGTGCACCGTTGATTCCACCATTGCCAGTTCGGTATTCGCCAGTTACTGCTTCAACCGTTCCAGTTTCTGCTTAAAACGACACTTTTTGTTTCTTACTTTTACTTTTACTTTTACTTTTGCCTTTTACTCCTTTACTCTTTTTTCACTTGCACATCTATGCACTCCTCTTCATTTTCCTCCTATGCGTATTACTTGATCATCCTCCGTTATCCCAATTCCGAATTTGAAATGAACAATTATTTTAGTCGTATAAAGTAAAGTGTATTGTACGACATGCCGTCTAGATGTAGCGGTAGCGGTGGAAGTAGTACTCGGTCTCGGATGTTGATATCCGAACAATACAAATCAGCTGTACAAAATTCGCACGCTATCTTCCGTCGCTGCGACTCTCTCTGTTTTGTCATCACCCGCACTCATCTTCCTGCCAACCTTTACTGTTCTTTTTTTATATTGCGACCACTCTATACCTGCAACGAACACGAAGATGCCGGTTACACCACCACTCGACTTCAACGCTTGGCTGTCGACCAACGGCCACCTGCTCAAGCCTCCCGTCAACAACTTCGTCCTCCAGCAGGGCGACTTCCTGGTCCAAGTGGTTGGCGGTCCCAATAAACGCACCGACTACCACGTCAACATGACCGAAGAATGGTTCTACCAGGTCAAGGGCAATCTGCTTCTCAAGATTGTCGACACCACCGATGGCGGCAACAACGAGCACAAGGACCTGTGGATCAACGAAGGCAGCATGTTTTTGCTGCCGCCCAATGTTCCACACTCGCCGAATCGGTTTGAAAACACAATTGGCATTGTCATTGAGCGCAAGCGTCGCGAGGGCGAGATTGATATTCTCCGGTGGTATTGTGCCAAAGAAGAATGCAGAGAAATAGTTTACGAGGAAAAGTTCTTCTGCACGGACTTGGGCAAGGATTTGGCGCCGATTATCCAGAGATATGCCAACGATGACAAGCTGCGCACCTGTGCCAAGTGTGGAACCGTCAATCCCACTCGTTAAGAGTCTTATCCCCTCTCATTGCCGTAAATGTCCATCTTGTAGTGGATGATTGTTGTTTTACTTTTTTCTTGATTTCAATCCTATTGTTTTTTTTTTTTGTTCTGCTCAATGTCAACAACAACAGGTGCAGGCTCATCAGGTGCTGGGTTTGACGGCCGTTTTGCAGAGGATCAGCTACTCCAGCCTGCGGGCACAAGCAGCGGCAGTGGCACCAACAACAACGGTCCAGCAGCAACAACAACGACAACGACAACAGGGACAACAGGGACAGCGGCATCTCAGCGTTCTCGCGAACAATCAGCACTTGCGCTGCTCGACACTCTCGATCAATATGCTCCAGTCATCCCTGACGCCGTAACCGATCATTATCTGGCTAGGGCTGGCTTTGAAAGCGACGACGTCCGTCTCAAGCGTATTCTCGCCTTGGCTACTCAGCGATTCATTGCTGGGATTGCAACCGATGCATTCCAGCATAATCGGATGCGCCAGCAAACTGTTAAAGATAAGAGACAGCCCGGTATTGGCGGCGGAGGCGGTGGAGGAGCTGGAGGAAGTGGAGCAGCAAAGGATCGGAGAGCAGTACTGACTAGCGAGGATTTGGCAGGTGCATTGGCCGAGCATGGAATCTCAATGAGGAAGCCTGAGTATTATGTATAACTTGAACTAATAGCGTCTTTTTGTTGTGTTTAATAAAATATAAATGTAAGCCATGATATATAAGATGATATAGAAAGATGAATAGATGGATATATACCGATCGGTATCGTCTGATGCTGGCTGCCTTACACAAACGATGAGAATCGACACAACATTCGCGGTGCAATTTTATGATTCACAGTGTTATTGTTGTTGTTGTGTTTTGGACTCGGTTTTGTGTGCCTCTTTCATCGCAAACAAAACAAAACAAACCTATTCACACATACATACATACATACATACATGATGGACAGGGCTGCAGCCACGAGCAGCGTCAGCACTGGTATGAGCAACAGCAGCGGCGCCAGTGCTGGGATGGTTCGTACCAACAGCACCTCTAGCCTCGGCTCGAACGCTGATCACTCGCAACAAAGCCAACAGCAACGACAGCAGCACCAGCATTTGCTCGAGACTTTACGAGGCAGTATGTCGCCCGAGCAGCGCCAGACGTTCCGCAACATGCTGGCACAGAGTGTGCAGAGACAGCGCGCAGCTCGTCAGCTGTCCGCAGCATCTTCAAACGACCCCTCTTCAGCAGCAACGGCAGCTGGATCTGTCTCGGGCTCGGGCTCGAATGTTAGTTCCAACAGACGGCTAGTGTTTGGTAACGAGAAAGCTCAGCCACCACCATTAGTGCATTCCATCTCGAATGGCTCGGCGAGTGATAGACTGAGTCAAGCGGTTGATACGTTGACAGCGAATGCACCGGTTGATTTATTGTCATCATTGTTTGATGGACTTGCGAATCCAGCCGACATGGTTGCACCATCAAGTGCATTGATCGATGGACTTGGGAGTGACTTTGGGTTCGATTTCCCATTCTGGTCACCATTGCCGGAAACAACAATGTCATCTACTCTGGCTCCAGCCTCGGTTCCAGCTGCAGCACCACTCTTGGCGGCAACGGCAGGAGCAGACATGTTCGACAATTTATTTGGAGACATTGGATTTGGATTTGATACGGATCAGAGTTTGCTAACAACGGCCACTGCAATGACAACAGCTGCACCAGCACAGCCGCAGTCGTCAGCAATGTCGAATTCAGCGGCTCAGTTAGTGTCAATGGACTCATTACAACAATCAATTGACAACTTAATCAAAGAGGTCACAGGGTTTGATCCTCGGCAACGGCAACAGCAACAGCAGCAACAGCAACAGCAACAGCTCACTGACTCTAGTAATGCTACTATCAATTCCACTACTAGCACTGTATTGCCAACACTCATTTCGCAGTCTCCACTTCCACAAGCAGCGAACACATCCATCAGACGAACTTCTACATCAACAACATCAACAGCTACGACAGATCGCAAATGGACACAGAATGAGAATATTATACTATGTAAAGCCATCAAAGAATACAATGACAGTCCGGAAGTGTTACAAATGATTGCGCTGAAATTCTTTCCAGGTAGAACAGCTGAGGACTGTAGAAAACAGCTCTCTAAGTTACAAAAGAAGCTTGGCCCAAATTTAGATGGAATATTACCAGAAACCAATATTAGTAATAGTAATATTGGTACTAATAATAGTAATAATCAGCTACAGCTACAGCCACTATTACCACTGCAACCTCCGCCTCAGAAACTACCGCCGAGACAAAAGAAGCAACAACCCCGTCAACATCAACCTCAACCTCAACCTCAACATCAACAGCTTCAGCTTCAGCCTCAACCTGCTTTAACTAATCAGACCACAACTGCCGCAACTTTGAGAGCAGCCACGAATGTGATGCCAATACATAGTGCAGCAGCTCCCGATGTGGTTCCGATTCGACAGATGCCCAGCTTCGGCCAATTTGCACCTCGAGCTAGTGTCGATATGATGACTCCCGTAAAGACTCCAAGCTCGGCAGCTACGATAGGCTTAACATCCGCTCCATCATCGACACTGGTCTCACCACTCCAAGCATCAGGTGTGTCCTTTTCATTGGCTGGTGCACTATCTACAAATACACCGATTTCATCATCAACAGCAACAACAGCAGCAACAGCAACAGCTGGCCTGCCAACAACTGGAAAGAAGCGTGGTCGACCAGTGAAGAAGCCGACTATTATTGCACGGCCACCTGCGCAACTCATTCCGCGACCAGAGCCAATCCAGGCACTTAACCTACATCCATTACCAATGGCACTCACTGGCGCTGCACAGACGATGACAGCATCAACAGCCATCATGGCAGGCGGGATGCTGAATGGGAATTCTACAGCAGCATCGCGGATTCCACTCAGCATTGACATGACTATTCCTTCAGCTGCAAAGTACAACACGGGCGGATTGATGTCAACTCAACCAATTGTGAGGCTATTACCTAGTCCCGATCGACCTGTCAATATTCTTCAGCCACGCTACAAGAAGAAGCAGACTCAGCAACAGACACAGCCTGCTGAATCGGCTCCAGTTCCGCAGCAGCCACAGCAGCCACAGCAACAACCTCAGCAATCACAACAACCACAGAGACAACAGCAACAACAGCAGCAACAGCAACAACTGCCAGCAGTACCAAAGTCGATCTCACCAGTTCGGTCAATCTCTGGAGGCGCTTCGACTGCAGCGACGCCAACTATATCAAATGCACTGGTTCAGTCTGAATCAGAATCATTATTCACTCCGAATCCGCATACAGTGTCAGATCAGACTGAACAGTTGGCTCAGCCTGATGCCAACACGAGTGCGACAACACTGACTGCCATTCCCGAGATTACATCCGAATTCTATTCGAATATTGGCAGGCAATTGCTGAGTGGGCAGTATAATTACGATCCAGCAATTCGTGAGTTTGAGAGAAGAATGGTATTGCAAGCACTTGGTGTAACAGATGCTTGGAGTAGAACCGACATTGGACTGCCGGAGTTGACATACACATCTGCGCAGACATCTACATATGCAACTACATCTACAAACACTACAAGTGCTGCACATCAACTGTCCTCATCTGAAGACAATACTGGAGACGACTTGGTTGAATTTGTTGAGAGAAGAAAGCGACATGTAACAGCTTCTCCAACTGGCAATCCAAAGCCACTCAAAGCGCGCAAAACATCGTCACAAAGTATGATACATTCTGACATTGATGACAGCAATATCGTTGTGCTGAATGGATCACGCTCACCATCTCCATGTCCAATCAGTGATGCTTATATGACATCCAGTGACGATGATGAGGAAGAAGAAGACGAAGAGGAGGCAGATGAGGAGGATGAGGATGAAGATGATGATTCAGTTGATGGATCGGCTGTTGGCAGTGATGATGGTGGTGGTGGAAGTGATTCTGATGACTCAAATGGCTCAGATGTCGATGAAGATATTAGCACAGTGATTGGTGCTGGTACTAGTAGTACCATGCAGTCTGCAGTTGATCTTATAGAGTTGGTTCCTGAAGAGACTGTGTTTAAACCACGCAGAACACCCAGATTTATTAACAACAACAGCAGCAATAACAATAATAACAATAACAGCAACACTAACAATAACAACAGCAATGCGAACAGCGCCGCAGACTCGATTACAGTAACAAAGCCAGTGGCTAAGCCAAAGGCGTCAAGTGGAAGCAAAGTAGCTAATCCATTGGCGAAAATATCACCTTATGAACAGTTTATTCTTGGACTGAGTTTACCAGACACGCTGGATAAAGCAATGTCGCTTACTTTACAGCCATCCTCATCATCTGCGTCTACTATGACTAACAGCATCCAACAGATGGATCCACTATTGACGACCACTGCAACCACTGCTTCAGCATCATCATTGTTAGGGAATAGTGCCAAAGTGGACATTATCAATCATAACAACATTAGTAGCAGTAGCCATAATAACAATGTGAATGAACCAATTCAGCTACCAATATTTGATGATGATGAAAATGATCAAGATTTCTCTCTATCGAGGCAATTGAATGGACGCAAGAATGCAAGAATGGCGCGTGATATTAGAAGAGAATTGGCAGATACAACCAGAGACACCGCATCTGAAAACAGTTTATACATTACACAGGATGAGAGTGAAAATTTCTTCCGAGATGAACTAAATGATGCTCAATTAAGCAGTGAATATGAACATGGACATGATGATGAAATGCCTTCAGAATTATTCAGCATTGATCAGATGAGTCAGTTGAGATGTCAAATGATGCAAAATTTCCAAATTGTATTACAGGCGTATTTGACGGAATCTATTGTGAGAGGCTCTAAATCTGAATACGCTCAACATTGGAATAATCAGCTGAATTACTTGGATCAACTAAATAACCATGCGATAAACATTAATAGTCAAACTGTACATCATGCTCAATCTCAGCAATTAACACGCGGTCCTTCGTTTTTCACCATCTGTGGATTGCCTCATGTTTTGTCATATATTAGAGATGATAGTACAATGGCATCTTTGGTTCCTGCTGGAGATTCAGCTGCTGATAACAAACAGCGTGCATCCAAATTGGCACCAACGGATGACTCAGCTGTGGCTGCATTCCAGCAGGCATTCGTTAAGGGCAAAGCACCTAGCAGTAGAGCAGTATCAAAGCCAGTTGAACTTCCACCTCGAATCTCCACATTCTTTAGAGCGCTGTCACCAATATTGACGCCTGAGCTACATTTGAAGATTACAGCTGCAGCCAAAGTGACTCGTGTCTCGTTTGCAACCCATGAGGATATACTGATAATGAATGGAATTAGATTTTTTGGCACAGATGAATACGACACAATCCGATCTCATTTGCTGCCTCTCAAGCAGTCCTATCAAATTGAAAACCGAATCTCCAATTTACGGAGTAGACGTGCTGCTGAGAACCCTGTCAAGAGATTCATATTACTATCAGTAAAGCCGTTGACGTTGGAGGAGGAAGAAATGCTGAGACAAGGTGTGGCTAGATTTGGAAACCGGAGATTTAATGACATTAAGAATTTTGTGAGGATATCGCGGCCCTGGTTTGCATTGAGAGACGAATGGAGGAGATTGATTGATTCGGTTAAACTGGCTCTAAGAAGATTGCCTTCGCTGTCAGACTCTATAATGGGAAGACAAGTCAAAGAGTCACTGAAAGCAGAAAGAATGAAAAAGAACTTTAATGAATTGGATGAGTATCAGCAACAGCGCGAGAAATGGCTTAAACTGCAAAACTTACCTCTAAACACTACAGTCACGCGTGCTATTGGGCCACCACCTGGAATGATGCAAATGATCTCCTCACCACTGGCTATTGGAAAGCATGTCTCTTCTGGTCCATTTGAACAGCAAAGACATCAGGCGATGCATTCTGGAGTGGCTTCTGTCAGCGCAATGTTACGGCCGCCACCAACCATTCCTCGTCCTCAAGTTCCCATCACGGTTGCGCCTGCTAACAACGCCACATCCACTCAACAGACTCCCACTGCCGCCGCCGCAACAGCAGCAATAACAACAACAACGGCCACAGCAACAGCAACACCTGTTGTCGCAGCGGCAACAGCCAACTTTGGCGGCACACCAACAGTTGGAACGGGAGGAAGAACTGGTCGTGCGAGAACAGTTCTTCGTCCAAGATCGGTCGCACAACAGAATACTGCAGCAGCCACAGCATCGTCAAGTGGCAACAGCAGCAGCGGCTACAACAATGGCATCACGGCACCACAAACTCAACAAGTTCAACACGCTCAACAACAACAACAGCAACAGCAACAACAACAACATAACTCTACACCTCGTCTACCACATTTACAGCCTCGTCCTATTCAACCACATCCTCAGTCAAGCAGATAAGCTGTCCCAATCTGCACTTTATAAACACTTATCCCAGTCAACTCACCTTCCATTTTTTTTTACTGTTTAAAGCCCGTTTTAGCTGTTTTAACAATCCCTTTTTACATAACAAGTGATGTAATTAATCTATCACACTGCTCTGTACATTTCTCATCAAAGGCTCTGGCCAGTATTGTTACAAAAAAAAACACGGGGAGCGAGAATGGAGAGGAAGCACATATACTCCATTTGTTAATCAAGAAGTAAATCAAATATTTGTGCATGCTCGAACGTGAGTGGGAAGCTCATGCAGAAAGACAGAACGCACAATACATTCAGCCCCAATCTGTTGATCTTAACTTCCCATTCCATGCACCTTCGGGCCGAAGGTTGATATGACAATAGCAGCAAAAGCAAAAACACAATGCTTGTGGTATTGCATCGTGGGGCAAACAACGAGGCTGCACAGCATGCATACGTATTGCAAGGCAGATAAAGACAAGGATGCACAACACGCGAGGCACCACAAACGTACGATTGACTTGCTGAACAAACAATAACAACAACAAAATCAACAATAAAATGTGTGTCAGACAGGCAGTATGTGTATGATTTGAAGGGTGAAACAGCTATACTGTAGAAGAAGCAATGTGATGGCAGAAAGAGGTCAGCTTATCGAGCTCTTCTAACACTCACTCACCCCACCCCGCACACACACACACACATACACACACACATACACAATCTCTTTCTCTGTTTCCCTCATGTGAGCAACAGAATGGTATATATTGGCGAGGGGAGAGCAAATGCAAGTATCCATCCCTCCTCCTCCTCTTCCAGCTTATGCAACATCAAGAACAGCAAGAACAGCAACCAAGCACGTTCGCTTCATAATTCACTCCAATCTGCCTTTTAACTGCCTTGTCAATAGTAATATAACAAACTCGCTTCTCTCAAGACTTTCTCCTTTGTCAACCAAGATGAAGTTCGCTCTCATTTTCGCCGCCGTCGCCACGCTCGTCAACGCTGCCGCGCTTCCAGGTGATGCCAAGAAACCTGCCGATGTTGGCGATATCGTTGGTGACCTTCTTGGCGGTGGTGGTCCGGTTCCAGCTCCAGCTCCAGCTCCAGCCCCAGTTCCAGCTCCAGGCGTTGGTGTTATAACCACCGATCCGAATGTTGGAGTTACCTTGCCTGGAGTTACCCTTCCAGGTGTTAACACTCAGCTTCCTGGCACCGTGCTCCCTGGCGTCACTCTTCCAGGCGTCACTCTTCCAGGCGTGAATCTTCCAGGCACTGTTGCTCCAGGTGTGACTCTTCCAGGTGTGACTCTTCCAGGCGTTAATACTCAGCTTCCAGGTGTCACCATGCCAGGCGTCACTATGCCAGGCGTGACCGCTCCATACCAGCCGCAGCCACTGCCACAACCGCAGCAACCATACCAGCCACAGCCTCAGCCTCAGCCATACCAACCACCAGCTCCAACTTACACCTTGGCTGGCGGCTACGTCTCCTTCTCACTTTACGAACAGTCAAACTGGCAAGGCAACACCTACTCTGGCAGCGTTTATGTTCCACGCGGTACCTGCCAGTGCGCCGCCGTTCCATCTAATTACAACGGCTGTGCTTCTTCAGCTCAATGGGCCACCACTACCTTTGTTGTTGACTCGGCTGGCAACTACATGCAGGTGAGCGCTGACAATGGCATCGGCATCTATGCCACCGGCAATATTTCGTTCTATGCCGGAGCCATGTGCCAGGGCATGTCCAAGTCATGGGTCTTGGAGACTACCAACTACCCAACCAACTTTGCGTGGGACGGAATTGCCAATTTGGTCAACTCGGTTTACGTCTGCGTTAACTGAGCATCCTTGTTTTCTCTCTCTTTCATTCTTTCATATTCATTTTTCTTTGCTCTTATTTTTTTTTTTACATCATTCCTTGGCAACAAGTATCCCTTACTCACATTTGGCACACTATATTATCTCTCCCTCTCATTCTCACTCTCACTCGCACATGCATTGGCAATAGCATCTCATCGCACACTTTTTTGAAGCACTTCATCGCTGTCCAGATATTGTTTCTCTTTGAATTTGAAAAAAAAAAAACTGTCCCTTTCTTGTGAGATAAATGTGTTGTAAAGCAAAGCAAATCGAAGTGCTGAATGTCGATCACCAGGTATTCAGTTGAAAAAAGAGTAGTCAAGTTCTTATACACATTCATATCATTGAAAGAAGAAGTACTTTTTACTGGCAGTTCTTGCCTGGATGGAACTTGCCGTCACCGAATGCTCCGCAAGCGGTCTTGATCTTCTGGCACAAGTCAACTGGCACGACGCAGTTGACCTGGTCTGGTTCC
>MU603201.1:0-15577 GCA_025201865.1 Ramicandelaber brevisporus
TACTTTACAGTTTTTAATATCTCATTGCATACAATAGCGCTATCCCCAAGCTGACTTACGTCCACACATCAATGGCGACCAGCGCACTCCACTTGTTTGAGCTTCTTGAGAAGGTATATGAGCTCGTCAGTCAACTGGCTACAGGGCAGCATACACATCTGGATTCATCATTTGGCGAGAAGGCGTCTTATGCGGTTGTATGCATCGGTGTACTGAATGATCGACTCACGAAGATACGCGATATCTTGTCAAGACTTCTTTCAGCCTATGGCAACCTCCAGCCGCTTGGGGCTGTGCCGGGATTTCGGATTGTGTGCGATGTTGCGCGCAGTTGCGGTTGTTCATTATTTTTTCATTGGACTGACGAGTAACATACCAATGTCAACCATCATCTTTCTTCTGTTTTATTTTCTTTTTTTTGGTGGCGCCGCGACGAATTCGTTCACTCAGCCTGGTCTGTGTTATGCCGATGGTTCAGTCATTTTTTTTTCGAGACATGTATCAGCCACATTTCCTTCTCCCTTCCTTTCCACTAACACCTTTATTTCTTACAAATATTGCTGTCCAAGTCTCCATCAAGCACTGTCCTCGTCTTCTGGTCGCACCGCATCCCACTGCTCCTGCCGTTGTCTAGAGGTTTCCGTTCGGTGTCTCTGTGCGTCTGTCTGTCTGGTTACTCTTTCGACTCGTTCGGTCGGCCGTTTCGTACACACCTACTTGGTTTCAAGCCGGCTGACCAAGATGCAAGTTGCTATCGCACCTTCCCCATTACCTGACGGGTAGGTTTCCTGCCTCGTCCACCGGCCAGCCCTTGCCCCAATTCTCCGAATATAGCGAAGCTGTATTCGGCCAAGGTGGCAATACCTTTATTGGTGGCTGTTGCTCTAACAAGCATGGGGTCAATATGCTCTTTATGCGAGCTGATTCGCCCTAAACAGACGGATTTGCATCGGGGAGGGGTTATTGCATCCTGGAATACACCCCGGTGGGGCGCATTTCGGGGTGCAATAACCCCTTCCCTTAAATAAGTCGGTTTAATTTTTAATTTTGTCTTGTAGCGAGCCAATTAGGTGTATAATCGGTGCTGCTATTGTCGCAATACCCCAATATCGACCTCGAAGTTTTTTTGTTATTGTTAAAGTGACGATTAAAGGATATGATTAAACGGCTGAGTTACGCCGAGACTTGCCTAATCGCTTGAGAATCGGTGCTTGCGAACAGGAGCAATCACTGCTGCTGCTATTGGTGTTAGGTTTGGAAGGCAGGATGCCCTCAAACTCAAGAACCTCGATTACTGGCAAGTTGGCTGCAACTGTCAACAGATCGCTGGCTGCGAGAGTGCATTGCAGCTCGACTTCTCGCAGATGATTCCACCTCGCTGAGAAGATGTCGCGGATGGCCGAGCGCAGTAGCTGCGTGTTGCGGCGGTTGGCACATTCACCACTGATCCGGCGCAGTCGCAACTTCTCCAGGGCTGGGAACCGCGCCGGCGTCAACCGAGCATACGTGCCGTTGCCCACCACTGCAACGGCGGTGTGGCAGCAGAGATGCACACTCAGTGAGCGCAGCTGGGGATACACTGCAGCGAATGCTTGTGGCGCAGTGCCAGAAGAGTCTTCTGCGATCGTGATCGGCGGCGGACAAGTCACCGGCGTGGCGTGCCAGGTCAGATCGAGATCGACCAGGTGCGGTGCAAGCTCGGCAACTTGGTCGGGCGATGGCGGTGCAGAGACCGCAGTTGCCATCGAGATGCGCAGCTGCTTGGTGAATCCGACATCCTGTTTGACTGCCGGCAGAGTCGAGAACAGCTGCCAGCCATTCTTATCGGCGCGGTCAAAGAAGTGGACCATGCACATCAAGCTGGAGCTCTGCACAAGTGCCATGATGTCGCGGATTGTGTCTTGGTCGAGCCGCGCTTGTGGCGGCAGCTGCTTCCATGCAAGCCATGGTCTCGTTATCCAGCCCGCCGTGTCAGACTGGCAGCTGTCGGCGTTGTCTGTCCATCGTCCGACTTTGACCACGCGCAGCAGCGGGAACAGCTGGTCGAGTGGCAGTGCACTGGACAGCAGCGCAGCGCGAGCATCGACGTCTCTGGCATCGACCGTGCGCACCAGGTGCCGATATCGCTCGGCAGCTCGGCGGCGCACTTTCGGCTTGAGCGACGCCACCAGGCGGGAGATGGACACGGTGTGCCACACTCGCTCCGACAGCAGCTCGTGGAATGCGCGGTTGACGGTCAGCAGCCTGGCCGCTTCGCTGCTCGTGACAAACGCAAAGATGCAGCGCGCGATATCAACAGGCAGCTCAAGAATGTGCATTGAGTGGGTAGGTGAATGAGTGGGTGAGTAGCTGAGTGAATGAGTGGGCGATGGAGTGGGTGAGCAATAGAACGATCGAGCAAGTGAATGAGTGAATGAGTGAATGAGTAGCAGAGTGAATGAGTGGGTGGTTGCGTGTGTGTGGCTTGATGTTTGTATGTGTGTGAGTGTGAGTGTGAGTGTGTGGCTTGGTGACTGAATAGGGTTGATAAGACGGCCGTTCCTTTTTCCTTTCCCCCAGCGAGGAGCATTCTACGACGGCGCCATCTGTTTATATATTCCCCCTCGTCTTCTTCCTCGCCTTCCTCGCCTTCCTCGCCTTTCCCCTTCGCTTTGATGGCCGCTGGCTGCTGATGTCGCATTCGAAGCGCCACGTTTGGGGATTGGAAGCGACGGAATTAGCTCCACCCACAATCGGCATCTGAAAGCCACGCATCCCGCACGTCGACAGCAGCAGAGCACAAATCAGCAGCGCTCGCCACTGCATGGAATGGGGGTGGAGTGCAGTGCAGTGGAGTGGTTGCTTGCCGGCCTGGCCATTCTGCGAGCTGACTGCGCTGCCAGCTGTGGCGAGATTCAGTCGGTTCCGGCCAACAAGTCACACACACACACACGCTGTCCAATGGATTCCGCGGAATGTGAACGTGAAAACAACAAGAATTAGAATATCCATTCCGGCAGCCAGTGCCATGTGCACAACATTTGCAGCACTCATCTAATCATTCATTCATCTACTCATTCATCTCGTCATTCATTCAAATAAGCAAGAAAATGAGGCCATTGCGGCTATTTTTAAAGCTCATCGTGGGCAGCGACAGAGTCCGATGCAAACTTGGCTGCCTTGGCCGGATCCGCAGCGATGAAGCGCATCAGAACATTGCGACGCTTTACAAAGTCATCCCGCTCGTTCCAACTTTGTGTTGATTCATTCTTCATGCTATCTCTCTCTCTGCGACTGAAGTAACAAATGAAAATTCAGCAACGCGAAACGCGAAAAATATTTATTCAGTCAAACAGAGCAAGAGAGAGAGAAGCGGAAAATAAACAAACGGAAAATTCGAAAATACAAAACAAAACAACAAACTCTTGTGATTGCGATTGTGATTGCGATTGCAACTTTGCTTCCAGATCTCGCTTTCCTCTACAGATATCACTCCAACTAGTTAAGAAAAATGCCAGCATCTACTCGTCTAGCTCGGTCTACTACTTTTGCTACAGTTGCTGACCCACTAGTTGGCTCCGTCAAACGTCGCAAAGTTGCTGGCTCATCCAGCACCCGCTCAACTGCAGCTACTGCCGCTGTCGATGAAAACAGCAACCCGCAGCCGTCAGCTACAACCAAAGTCGCCGTCAAGCAAGATAGCAAGCTGTCTAGTCATTTTGCACCGCTGAAGGCTTCCTCTGCCATCGTCGCCAGTCGCAACATCAAGGCAGCAATTTCCAAGAAGAGTTCACTTGCTGAAGCCAAACCAACCAAACCTCTATCTTCTGCCGCTGCTACACTTGCTAGTATTCCGGAAACCAAGCCTCAAATTGCTCCAACTGTCGCTACTGTTGAGCCATCTCCAAAAGTATCCCAAGCTACTGCTGCCAAGAATGTGTTGCGAAGCGATGTTGCTCCAAGAAGGTATGTTGGTAGAGACGAAAAGCGCGCAGAGCTCAACTCGTTCTTCGGCAGGTGTTTGCAGTCTCCAGGAAGCCTGTACATTTCTGGACAGCCTGGCACCGGCAAGACTGCACTTCTGACTGATGTGCTGCGTGAGATGGACTCTGCCACTGCCACTGCCACTGCCACTGCCACCACCACCAACAACGAGAAGACAAATGTGGCAAAGTTTGAAGGTGTGGTGTACATCAATTGCATGACGACAAAGGATCCTCGCAAATTGTACTCCAAGTTACTCGAGGGCATCACTGGTGACTCAGCATCATCCATGACAGTTGATGAGGCATTCACATCACTAAAGTCCACCCTCAATATTGACAGCATATCCACATCCTCCCAGCCAGTCAAAGCAGCACGCCAGCGCTCGGCATCTTCCAGAAAGCTATCCTCGCCAAAATCAGCTGAGAATGATAGACAGCGATCATTCCTGGTCGTTCTCGACGAGATTGACAACCTTTTGAGTCGCGACAATGACGTTCTGTACAATCTGTTCTCGTGGGCGTCGCCAATGCACCCATCGTCGCGTCTGGCTCTTGTGGGTATCGCAAATGCTCTGGATATGACTGCTCGGTTCTTGCCGAGGTTGACGGAGCACAATTGCGAGCCTGAGCTGTTGCACTTTCCCCCATATGACATTAAGGACATTGTGGCAATTGTCAGCGACAGATTTGCAACCGCCTGCTCAGCTGCAGGGATAGGAGCAGATGCGGTGGTGGTTCATCCAAAGGCGATTGAGCTGTGTGCGCGCAAGGTTGCATCAACGTCTGGCGATGTTCGCAAAGCATTGGCTGTATTGCAACGCGCCGTTGAAATCGCCGACACTGATTTCAAAAAGACTCTGGCTAAATCTGGTGCGGATGGTTCTGTCGCTCCAAAGTCGCTGTCAATCTCAATGGTGCATGTTGCTCGCGCACTAAACGCACCTGCCGGCCCCACCGTCAGCTCCAAGATTACCACATTGGCCATTCAGCATAAACTCGCACTCGCTGCTGTCGCACTATCATCTCCATCTGAGTCGAGTAATCTCGCCAGTGGTCAGTCCGTATCTGCAGTGTATTCGCGGTATCAAGTGCTGTGCAAAGATTCCAATGTTGTTGCAGCTGTCACTCGTAACGAGCTGACTGATTTGATCACCGTACTGGAAGCGGATGCTCTTGTCAAACAAACCGCCGCAGTCAAGGCTAAGACTAGATCCAAGGCGACGGCGGCTGCTTCTGCTGCTAACTCTGCCAGCGGTGAGGCTGCTGTTGGTTTACTGGTGAGTATTGAGGATGTTCGGCGATTTGCAATTGAAAGGACACAGCCATTGGCTCTTTTGTCGTGCTACTTTATGACCGAACAATAATTGCTCCCTTTTGTTTTGTTCCTTTTTGTTATTAGATACACACATCTTTTGTCATGTTTAGCCTTTTATTGTTATTTGTTTTGATTAATTACTATTGTTGATTTACTTTATCAATTTAGCCATTTGCTTTACTTTGCTTTGGTTATTAAAAATGCTATGATAGTTGAAAAATGATAGTTGAAAGCACTCGAAGGGGGGGGGTTGAATAAAGATATTATAAGAGTAATAGTAGGTAAAAGACACTATAAAGACAAGGAGGAATAATTACGAATGAGGAAAAGAATGATGATATAGATTGCAGGAGGACAAAGGGGGTATGAGCAAAGTTAATAGATTGTACGCAGAACCATTGAAGTGCACCAGCCGACAATTTCTTGCACATTTGTCGCAATGTCTTGAACATGATCAACCATTGAGTACTTTTCAGTATCAGCGCTGTGATAGTGCTGGCCCTGTATGGTTGCAAGTGGAGACGATGGATCGGAATCACTGCGATGACGCAAGCGAGTAGATTTGCCTACTGCAGCCCCATCATCCTCATTGGCAGTCTCATCCAGGCTGCTCAAGTAACCACCATTGTGATCATCATCAGCATCATCATCATGGTAATCATTGTCGCTGTACATATCGTCGGATTCATCATCGCTGCTGGAGAATGGAATGTTGATGGCACTTGATGATGCATATGGATGATGCTGAAGTTGCAGTGGCTGTTCTCTTGTATTATGTTGCTGTTGCTGTTGTTGCTGCTGTTGCTGCGGTTGAGAATCAGCTGGTTGGTCGTCGTCAATTAGCTGCTGTTCATTGCCACTGCTTCCAAGCAAAGTTGGCAACAATAGTGACACAATACCACGCATTAATGAATATGGCTTTCTACGAGCCGAGCCTGACCCACTCATTGAGCGATGGGCTGAGGCAGATTGCAAATGACGTGCCAATGCTGATTTCGGTTGTTGTTGTTGCTGTTGCTGTTGACTGCTGGCTGATGTGGTGGTCGACTGCTGCAGTCTCTGGGCTGGATTCATGGTTGAAGAAGAATTGCGATGACGACCAACTGGAGGAGTTGCCATGGTGCTGGAATCTGATCCAGCTTTGAGGATGGTTGGTGCAATGCGAAGAATTGTTGTGCGAGGAACACGATGATACTGATGATGATGATGATGTTGTTGTTTTGATCTAGGAGTGGTTGGAGTGCGAGGCGATTGGGTAGATTGATATCCAAAGCTATTGTCATTGTTCTCATCGTCTCCACTGTCATCACTGCTGTCGACATATCCATAATTGTGGTTATATCGAGCACGTCCAAAGTAGTCGTCAAACTCAGCACCATTGCCTGTAATGTGCTGATTTGAATGCTTCTCCTCACCTTCACTCAAATCAACCAAGTCATCATCGTCAATGGCAATGCACTGCTCCACTGCATTATTAAATCTCAATTTGAGGTGTTTTCTGCTTGGATTGCCTTCGTTTGATGGAGTTTGTGATAAAGATTGCGACGATGACTGAGATTGAGACTGAGATTGTGGCTGTGGCTGAGATTGAGCGTAATCATTTGGCGAGTTGATGGCAGTGTGAGGTAAGCCATGGTGACCAAAGGTGGATGTTGCAAACTTAGCTGCAGCCAATATCTCCAGAGGATCAATGGCAGGCGGTCTCTTCTTTAACACCGATTTCAATGCAATTGATCTGCTAGCTGTGCCTGGGTTGGATGCGGCGATTCCAATGGTAGTGGTTGATGGATGGATATTGGCGTCGCTGTGTGCAACAAATCTGCGTTCATGCGCCACAGTGTTAAGAATACAATCTGATGATGCCGATCGAGATACTGCCATTGGCTTTACCTCTGACGAGCTGTTGGCCACAGCAGTATTTGAGGGCACAATTGTTACATCAACCACAGCCGGTGATGGAGGAGATGGCGGCGACATTACAGAGCCTTCGCCATTTTGATTGTTATTGTTATTGGATGTGGCGGGTTTTACAAATAGAGGTCCATATAGCCACAATAAGTCATTGTCTTTAAACCAGTTGAGTAATTCTGGTCTCATTGTTCCCAGATTGCCCTGGCATTTGGCCCAGATTCTCCAAGAAGCATTCTCCAAGCGAGGTCCATTTGCTACATAGTCTTTTCTTCTGGTTACTGTCTTCCAGCAATAGATCAATTCATCTCCATTCCAGTTGTGTGTCAAGTAATCTACATGCATGTTGGCTGCTGGCAATGGTGTCTCTCGATGGCTGTGACCGGAATCAAGCAACAGCCCATCGAGTGTTCTGACGCTGTTTGAGGTGTTTCTGGAGAATGATGATCGAGATTGCTGCTGCATCTGCTGAGGTCTCATAATGTTGAGAACCTCTGCATCGTCTGCTGAAATGAAGTGGCTGTGCTGATTTGAAGATTGCTGATGTACATCGTCCTCATCATCATTTGGAGGAGTTGTTTGATGATGGATATCGTGATGGGGATGGAGCTGATGGTGAGGGTTGAGAGGAATAGTTGAATCGCATGCAAAGTTAAATGAACTGGGTTGGCCAGGTAGAGGTGATCCATCCGCACTCGCCGAGGGTGTCTCTTCAATAGCTACAATTGGCAACGTTGCTTGTGGCACAATGGATGACTGTTGCTGTTTTTGTTGGTGTTGGTGTTGGTGTTGTGACTGTGATGATGGCGAGGGGAAGCTTCCATCCAATGCTGGTGATGGTGGAGGCGATAGTGACATGTCGCTCAGGCTGCGCTGCTGTTGATGTTGATGTTGATGGTATTGAAGTTGTTTTTGCAGAGTGGAACCGGAAGAGGAAGAAGAAGAAGGTGATGGTTGAAGCTGAAAGTTGTGAATGTTCAAAGCATTGGGGAAGAGTGGGGTTGCAGCTGTGGATGGGGAAGTGTCTCCGAGACCATCCATGTTGTTGTTGTGCATGTTGCCACTCTCTCCTTCTGCTTCTGCTTCTGTTTCTGCTTCAGCTGCTCGCGCTGTGTCGGAATATTCAACACTACTTTTCGCCGAATGGTTCAACCTGCACTCGTCTCCGCTTCTGCCGTTGTCACTGTCACTGTAACTGACCACTGCGGTTGCTGCTTCTGTCGCTGTTACTGCCACTGTAGGAACAGTAACTCTGTTAGTAGGTGCTGTGGCAGGCTCACTCATCTCGCTGTCGTAAAAAAGCAAAAACAAAAGCAAAAGCAAAAAAAAAACAAAGAGCAACAAAGAAGCAGTCAAAAAGCCCACGTTGGTTGTGTGCTCAAATGTGGGCGGTGTAATGCTATCCGAGCTGTTACAGTTGAACTTGTTGTTGCTACTGTTGTTGAACTTGCTATGGTTGCTGCGGTTGTTTTTCTTTTTTTATTGTTGTTTGTTTGACTTTGTTTCGAGACTTGAGATGAGGTTAACGCGCGCTTGCGGGAAACGTTGGACTTGGTTTGTGTTAGCGCTTGCGTTTGTGTGGATGGATGGATGGATGGATGTGTGGGTTGGTCCTGACCAAAGTGTTGAAAAAGAGGTCACGTTGACTTGGTTCACTGTCTGTTGGATGGTGTCAAATAAAGAGAAAGGATGCAGGTTCAACAGTCAGTTCAAAAAAGGTATCGGAACGGGGGAAGGTGTGTACGGAGCCAGCGGGAAAGAGAGCCAGGAGGAGATGGAGAGAAAGAGAGAGAAAGAGAGAGCAAGAGAGCAAGAGAGAGATGGGAAGGAATATTAGCGTTTGTATGAAATGTGAGTGTGTGAGAATGTGAGTGAAGTTGGTGTGGCTGACGGGAGATGGGATAACAACGATCGATTTCAACGCTGATACCGGATTGCCGTTCCGTTTGTTTTGATTCAAAAGGAGGGGAAACACACACAAAAATGCACAAAAACGCACACAGCCTGCAAGAATGTTTTGGTGTGCGTCGTTTGATGATGATGATAGAGAAAATACGCAAGGATCTGCAAACAAGAAAAAGGTACGGGTTGGGTGAATGATGGGTGGATCTGCTTGAGAATGTGTCACTTCTACTGCTGGTGGTGGTGGTGGTGCTGGTGGTGGCTGTGGTTGTGATGGTTTCCGGGTGCCGCCGTTATATGCAAAGAGGAGAGGGGAGCATCGTGGTGAAGTGTATGTATGTGTGTGCGTATTGTAGGAAAAGAAAGGGTACGTACCTGCCTTTTGGGTATTGCAGACATTTGAAGATTGCGGCAACAGAAGAAGCAAAGCGCGATTGGGGCACCTGTAATAAAAAAAGTGCTTTCGCCATCAAGTTTATAATGGGCGATGGGTGAATGGACCAATTGGAAGGCAAGATGAGCAATACTTACATTTGAAGTTTTGTGTGAGCGATGGCTACGGGTTGGGGGTCTGTGGTACACACGTGTCTCCCAATTTGGATGGCTTTCTTATGCAAAACAAAAGAATGAGTCAATGGAGATGGTGTCAACAGGCAGGGCGATGGCGGTGACTCAGCTGTGACGATGAGGCGGTGCTGCTATTGTTGTTGTTGCTTTTGCTGTTATTGTTGTTGCTGTTGTTGTTGCTGTTGCTGTGCGAGTGTGAAATTGTATGAGTGAAAGGAGAATGTGGCTTATAAGAGACACACGAAGTGGCGAGTTGACCTTCGGAAATGTTTGCGTGTGCGTCTGTGTGTGCGTCTATGTGTGCAAGTGCGAATTCAATCCCGGTGTAAAACAACAACGTGTATACAACCCCTCGCAATAACTGCAAACTATTCGGAATCGAAAAAAAGAAGGGCGGAGAGCGTCGGATGTGTCGGATAAAGTGCCAAGATTAGCTGCCAAGGGCAGACAGCGGGATGGCGAACTCCAATTGTAGCTACAATTGGTTCCAGCGCCAGCTAAAGTTGAGTAAATGCCACGCACACACACACCGAGATCAAGGCAGAGATAGGAATCGTAGATTTGAGCACACGATTGGCGCACAAACCCTTTGTGTGTGTGGGTGTGATGAACGTGAAAAAATATTTAGGAGGCAGTGGCTGATGAAAAAGGGATATGTATTGATAACGATTCAGGAACCAAATAGAAAAACAAAAACAAACAGAGTAAAAGGTGGATGGGGGAGAGAGGATAATTAGTAGGTGCGAGGGAAAGAGAAGAAAGGGAAGAGGGAGAACAAAAGGCAAACTGCCACAAGTGTGTTCATTTGAATACGCACCTTCGGCACTTCCGACGACGAGCCCTGTACCACCATTACACTTGTTTCTTTGACATGTGCCTCTGTGTTTCAAAAAAAGCAAGTTCTAAAATGTCTCAGAGGCTACGAGGGAGAAGAGAGGGGGGCAGCCGCCGTATAGTGAGAGTTGTAAACATGTTCTGAGGCACATGTGTGTGCACGCGTGCGCCAGGTGAAAGTAACACAAACAGGCTACATCTCACTCTCACTCTCACTCTCTCACTCGTGCTCATTCTCTGTCACTCTGACGGAACTGCTGTAGCGGCAAAGATGCAAGCAAGTGTGTGCCATGTTTACACAATGTTGAGCACAACATCAACATCAGTATCAACATCAACATCAACACCAGCAACAACATCAGCAATATATTATATTTTAGCCTTTTATGGACACCATATAGCATCATGGTGCAATATCTGGCGCGCATGTTGATTTGGGTACACGATGCCCAAAACTATTTGCCGCTTGGTCCCACGATGTGTAATTGTGCACATGCCAGTTTCTCCCCCTCTCTTCAACAGCAGAGTCTTGTTTGAAAAAATACATTAGAGGAAGAAGAAAGAAGAGAGGAGGAAAGGAAGGAAGGAAGGAAGAAAGGGAAGAAAGAAAGGAAAGAGGGTAAATGAGAGTAATTAACTAACCTAATACGGCATGTTTCGACTGTAGAGCCTTGTTGCTTTCAATAAAGGCTGTTTGTGTGGCGCCGCCGCCGTGGCCGCATCTATTGTGTCTGAATTGGTCGGTATTCTCGGCACTTGACTATAGTTTCTCCGCGGCTCTTGTTGATACTGCGAGTCGGGATGTTGTCGATGTTGCCGTTTCGATTTTTGTTGGTGGCGAATATCATCGGAATCATCGTCATTACTCTCGATGTCGTCAATGTTGTTGACAAATCCAGCCTCGGCACTCCAGTGCACTTGTCGTCGAGGTCTCTGATGCTCTTGATTCGTAGGTGAGCGGCGGCGCCTGTTACGAACCCGCGATAGATGCATATCAGCCGTGCGCTTGAGCAGAGCTTTTGAGCGCATCGGATCAGCTGTGATCAGTGGCTGAATATGCACCTCACGGATGGCAACCACATGGTGTCGCCTGCTGTTATATTCTGCGCTATCGTACTCTAGCGCGGATGATGCACTGTTTCTGTCACGATGTCTGTCACGATGTCTGTCACAATGTCTGTCACAATGTCTGTTGTGATATCTGCCATGTTGTCTGCTGTGGTGTTGAAACTGTGGTGAAAGGTCTTCTTGGTCAACTTGTACTTGGGCATCAGCAAATACCACTTGACGAGCAGTAGCTGGCTGATGAGGAGCTTCAAATTGGGTCTGAGCAGGCTTAGCTCCTGTAGTCTCAGCCATTTGCTCCTCTGGCTGATGCTCGCTTATACTACTTGTACTCTCGAACGATAGTTGTCTTGTCTGTTGCTGTTGCTGTTGCTGCTTCTGTGGCTGCTGATCGCGCCTATACTGTTCGATAATACGCATTGTTCGTATCCAACGTGGTACAGAGCTGTTTGAGCTCGCTGTGCTATCTCTATTACTGCTACTACTGCTATTACTGCTACTACCACTGTTGGCTGTGTCGCGTCTTTGACTCATCTTGCTGTTTGTTTATTTACAATTTTTTGTTTTGACTTTCCAACCAGAGTCCGAGTTTGCTCGGGTTTAAAACACTCTTCGAAAACCAGCCTCATCCAAAATTGGGCACTATCATCTTGATTCGATTCGATTTGATTTGATTCGATCACAGTAAGTACAGCCCTACCGCCATGGTTTTAGCCTAATCATTTCGTGTGTTCTCCATGTATCACGCCGAGACTCTATCGCAGTAAGTACAGCCCTACCGCCATGGTTTTAGCCTAATCATTTCGTGTGTTCTCCATGTATCACGCCGAGACTCTATATCGATGAGTTCTCTCTTCTCTTTGCTCTCTTTTCGCTGTTTCTTCTCTCCAGCTCTCAAACAATCTCCAACTGTACCATCTGACTGCACCCTCGAGCTCATCTCATCTCATCTCATTCACCTCATCTCATCTCAATTCAAGTCAAAACGCAATCATGACGATGTCAACTTCAATCAAGTTTCATCGACTTTTGTCGTCGTTTCTCCTTGTTGTACTTTTCACTCTTCTTGTACCTCTCAGCTACCGCACGGTTGTAGTCCGTGCCGCAGTTTCACCCCTGCACAAGCTCCACGAAACACCGCCTGATCCATATCCAGTTGCTGCCAATAACGCCGGGCTCGATCAAGCTCGCTGGCCGATTGTGTACTCCATTGATATTGCTGGTATCCTGCAGCCGATGGGGTCATGCTGCTCTCCAAACACGGGCGGAACTGACGTGACTCAGCTGGAACAGACGTTTAAAATCATATGTTCGCCGAGCTCGCTCCTGCAGGTGACATTGTGCTATGTACCAAATGATCGCGATGTGACGGTGTGGGAGCCAGAGATTACGAAGCGATGCACAGATGTGTATCATGGCCAGTGGAGTGCCAGAGCAGCTCAGTGTCCAAAGTAAATCACACATATTGCAAAGTAACAACGCAGTAAGCCACAAATGTTGTAATTTTAACTTAATTAATAGTAAAGAGTAATATATCAAGCAGTTGTTTGTTGCTGTTGCACTAAACAAATGTCATTAATAGGCTTTTTTAAAAAAAAAGAAAAATAACAACAACAACAACAACAACAACAACAACAACAACAACAGCAGCAATGCAGTTTAAATTTCACCTTCTTCAATTTCTCCATCGGATAATTCACGGACTGACTGTTGTTGCTCAACATATGCATTTCGTTTCTTATCAAGCAATAGTTGAGCATACAAAATGAGCTTCGCATCAGTGAGCTCCAAGTGTGATGTTTCGATGTTGCACTCCTGCTGCGCCTTCTCAAGCATGTCAGCATCAACTGTTGCAACTGTTGAGCCAAATTGTGCAGCAATGTGATCGACTAGCTGATCCAACTCTATCCGTAGAGGAGCAATTCTGTCTCTGACTAGATCCAAGGGAGTTGAGCAATCCTCGTTTTCTTCCCTAATGTTGCATGCGATCAATCTGCTGAATCGAATGTCATCTTTAATGAGTGGGAACACATCCGACCAAGCCGTATACGGTTTCCACACTGATAGCGAATCCAACAGTTCCCCAAACTCTTTCCGAGCTCTTCTGGCACGCTGTCGCTCGTCAGCTGCAAGTTGCTCAAACCGCTCATTCTCTGGAATCTCAAGTTCGTTTATAACATACTCCGAATACACTTCTAGCATTGCCAGATCATCCAGGCAACTATAGATGGGTTCATTCTTGTACTGTGGCGTCGACTTTACAAAGTCACGAGCATCATCCCATTTAGTATCAGCCACCAACGTAGTGATACTCTTCAGTAATTCCCTAAACTTTGACTTTGCCATTTCCCTATCACTTCCAAGAGTATCGAGTCGTTTCTGCTTCGCTCTTTGCAAATGCTCCAAAAACGCCTCATGAACCACCTTCGAATCGCGTTCATTTTTAATCATTGCCGCAAACTTGGCGTTCGTTCTCAAACTCAATACAACTCGTTTCCAACTTGTGCATTCCACCACAGCCTCGTTTTTATCTCCGTTTCCGTCGTCTTCCAAGAGCCTCCAAACTGCATTTTTAAGCTTCTCACTTCTACGCTGCGAAGCAACTTGTTCACGTTTGCGCTGCTCCACCAAAAACTTTTGGAACGCATCTCGGCGTTCTGGAGCTGATGTCAATGACTTCTGATACATCGGATGATTGATCAATGTCCGCATTACATCGTCCCAAGCCCAGCCAGAATCTACTTTGGAATGTCGCAGCAATAGTATAAAAGCGGCCTCAGCGTCGGCTTTGGTAGCAAAATCGAGTGATGTAGGCAACGGTGGCAAGTCTTCATCGTCACTGTTGATCTCCCATTCATATTGATCTGGTTGTTGCTGTGGCTGTTTCTGTTGTTGTCGATTCTGTGCTTGATGCTGGAGCTCTGGTTGAGACGGTTCTACAGATGATTGTTGCTGTTGTTGAGGACGTTCCCATGTCTTCTCGCCTGTAGATGTATTGACATAGAAACGATATCCGCCAGCACCGATAAACGATGCCCAGCTTGGTGGAAGCTGATCCTCCTCTGCCAAGAGATTAGAAGGAGTGTCCCACCGGCTAGTTTGGCCGATCGTATCATGATAATACACGCGACCATCCGGTAGCGTCCACGTCTGCCACTGCACCATTGCTGTTGATCCTGGCTGTTGATCCTGGCTGCTGATGCTGACTTCTCGATTTGCTTTTGTTTTTTTTTTTGAAATGAAAAATACGGCCAATTGGATGTTTGCTTCATGCACAGAGCTGTGACCCAGGCCTGGATAGAGCTTTGCCAACTCAACGCGTCTGTTGCTTCTGCTACTGCGAATACCACTCGAAACTTGTACCAGATTGCAACCTCCTTTCCTCAAACATCCCTGTAAGATGAGTTCATCAGACGCACCGTCCTCTAGCTCTTACGATAATGTCAGTGTCGCTATTATAGGCGACCGCGGCATCGGCGGCAGTGCCTTGGACTGGTCGTTTTACTTTGGAAAATATTACGACCAAGCACCACCACTTATCAGCCCTCGCGATCCACATCCATTCCCTGTTGACGGTGCCCAGTACATTGTTACTGCGATACGCACTGGCCTCGGCAGTCCATATAGCGAGTTGATGGAAAAGCTGGCTGCTTCGTCATCAGAGGTGGCATTGATGATTTTTGCAGTAGACGATAGAGACACTTTGAAGAAAGCTGAAGAAAATGCAAAGACGATTCGGAAATATGTGAAGCAGGATTATCCAGTGCTTTTGGTAGGCACAAAGGGCGATTTGAGAAGCAATGGAGGTGCTGATGGGCTGATCAGTGCAGAGGAGGCGAATGAACTGGCAGAGAAGATTGGAGCAATCAAGTATATCGAGACATCGGCAAAGGAAATGAAGAACTTGGATGTAGTGTTTAGCGAAGCAGTGAGAGCTGCAGTCAAGTTTAGATCGATTAAGAAGAGCAAGAAGAAAGCTGTTTGCAACCTAATGTAATTTCAAATTCATATTCAATCCATC
>MU603202.1:0-15495 GCA_025201865.1 Ramicandelaber brevisporus
AAAGAAAACAAAATCCACGCGAGAAGCGACAGGGATGATCTGCAGAATCACACGACTCGGCAGCACTGTGGCGGCAGCAGTGAACAAGCCACACTTGTTTATGCTCCCGCAGCAGCCATTGTTCACACCCCAGCGCCACGCGATCCTCAAAACTGCGTGGCGTTTCTACGGCAGCACTGCTCCCTCTTCCTCAGCGACCACGAAGCCTGCACCTGCGACTGCAGCAGCAACAGCAGCAACAGCAACAACAACGACAGCGACAGCACCGCGTGATGGACGTGCAATCTACGCCCAAGGTCTCGTCAAATCCTTGCGCCAGTATCGCGAATCCGTCAAGCACAATGACATTGAGTTGTTCACCAGTGAGCTGCGGGACACTCGGCGCATGAGCATTCTCGTCAAGTTCCTCACTGCTCTCCAATTCATCATGTGCCTCAACTTTGCCCATCTCTCATACACCGCCGTTCAATGGGACGACATGGATGCCGAAGAAAAGCGCCGTGCTGCCATTCGAGCCGAGCGTAAAGCCCAAGGAGTTCCCGAGGACGAAATCAACGGCAAAAACGACGAGTTTGCGCCATTGTGGCCATCGTATGCTCCATCACCTGCGATAATGAAGTTTGCATTCTCGTTTGGCACTGTCATTCTGGGTGGAATGATTGTATCCACTCTCATGTACATGCAGTCATTTGTGGTGTTGAGAATGGCAGTACTCAAGGGTGGAAAGAACGTGATGGTGCAGACGCCGGCGAGATGGTTTGGACCCCCAAGAGTTATTGAGCACCCAATTGAGGATCTGTATCTGAAGAAAAGGATTATTAGTCCAGACGGTACAACATTGGCAAAGCAAAAGTTCTGGGTATCGCTGATCAGACGCACGGGGTGGCCGGGATATGCACTGCATCCGGGCGGCACTTTCAAAGATGGCAGATTGTTTGAGGCGCTCTTTTATCGTCGCCCCACTGTCTAAACAAGATACACTAATGTTTTTGCCGTTGATTTAACGAACCATTTAATGATTTAAGCAGAGATAGTACCGCGGACGTTAAGCAGCCATCCAAGAGAAATGACTGCAACCGAGAATGTGCTGAATACCGGACTGAGCAACTTGGCGGTCTTGTACACAAACACCTCGGCGCTGAAATGGCTCAATGCCGCAGCGTATGTCAGAATCAGGGCATCAAACAGCACTGGGTTGGCCAGGTTGTAAGCAGCATACAGGCGCACAAAGCCGACACAGAACGTCCAGGTGCCAAAGAGACGAGAGGCGAGAGGAGTAACTTGATCTTGCTGCAGATTGTAGATGCCCAGTGTCAAACCGCGCGGGTTGTAGTAGCACTGCCACGTGTTGAAGAAAGAAAAGCCGGCAGTGAGCAGCACCCACTTGCCGAGGGCAGTTGCAGGAAGAGCAAGCGAGTTCAACATGGTTTCCGTATGTACACAGCCGAAAGGAAAGAAAGGAAGGAAGGAAGGAAGGAAGGAGGCAGATCGCGCTGGAGTTCAAAAGTTTGTAAACTAGGCGGAGTTTGATAGTTGAGGAAAAGGGGGAGTTATGATTTACGCGCGATATCGGTGAGTTGCTCCGTCAGGCCATCGACATCCACAACTATAGCAGTGGCAATCTTGCTGTCGTGCTCGATAGGGTCATGGGCATCACAGCGGGCCAGATCGCGGCTGCCACGAACAGATGCACTCGCCGTTCCACAAACCGTCAACTTGCCATCCTCATCACTGCTTGCTGTGCTTGCATCGCTATCCGAGCGAACGCGAATCGAAACGCTCTCCAAATAATACGACTTGCCATCTTGATTAGTACACATTGGCGAGATTACACCAGCCGCGCCACGAAGTGTCTCGCCATCATCTGATGAACCACGCAGCGCCGTTCTCAAGCTGATTGGGGTTGATGGCGGCGACTGGGAGGTCTCATCGGCCGTGGAGAGGTCGGCAGCAACGTCAACCATAGTGGAGCTTGTGAAGGCCTCTGTGGTGACCTCGAGTGCGCGCCGCCGGGTCTTGAGCTTGTACCGCCGATATAGAGTGTTGAATGTGACGGTTAATAGAGTGATTAGTAACAATATAGTGAGTGCAACTGCAATCACAATGGGTGCAATGCGAAGGATATGCGCAGTGGGCACATCTGTATCACTGCCATCCAACGAACGATGTGTTGGAGTTGCCTCAGCTGCAGATGATACCCAACTAGTAGGTGCCACTGACTTGACTGAAGTGGTAGTTGGCGAAGAAGGCACAGATGCCATTGTTGTTTTTTTTGTGATTGTGATTGTGATTGTGATTTGGATGAGGTGAAGGTGGTGTTGTACAGCGGAGGCAAAGTGCAGAGAAAGAACGAGAACAATTCAAAAGGGGAAGAAACAAAACAAGTCTATCAAGAACAGAATAAAAAGAGGCAAAATTCTATTAGTAGTAATAGTCTATCAAAGGAAAGAAAGGAGATGTATCTGGTGAGGGTGGTGGCACTAGTAGTAGTAGTAGTAGTATTAGTAGTAGTAGTGACAGAAAGGTTGTGGTAGTAGTAGTAGTAGTAGTGACAGAAAGGTTGTGGTAGTAATCAATGTATCAATGAAAGAAGGGTTTGTGTATGTGCGTGTGGAGCAGAGGCGGCAGCAGCAACTAACTGAGCTCGCATAGCGCCGCACGTATGATTAGTGATATATTGTGCTAGTGATGAGAGTGGGGTAGCCGAGAGTGGAGCGATGTTGCAGCACATATGTGTCTCGGCCGCTCCCCCTCCCCGCTCCAGTCAACTACTTTTAATCATCATCTTCTTCTTTTAAAATAGCAAGATACAAAGGAGGTGCTTAGGTGCGTAAAACGTCGCTGGTGGGAAGGACGATGTCAGCGCGCTTGCCCACAATAACCTTAAGAGATCGATGCTGTTCATCGTTCTCTTGGGTTTGCACACAGCACACCACTACCAGAATGAGGAGTAAAAAGGGAGGATGAGGATGAGGAGGAGAGGGTTTGTCGCTTGACACCTGACATCTTAGCAAGTGTGTGTGTGCATCCATCAGGAGAATCGAGCTTCGTTAAAACACTCACGCTTTAGCTGTCATCAATTTGGCCGAAGACGACTGTGCTGTTGCTGTTGCTGCTGTTGTTGCTGTTGTTGCTGTCGCTAGCGGCGCCGGCAGTGGCGCTAATTTAGCACTACGACCCAACCGCACCTTCATACTCGCTCTATAGTTACCTCGCGATGCTTCAATCGAAAACGTCTCCAGTTCTGTCAAAATCGCAAACTCGTCAACATGGATTCCAATGTGAATCGCAGATAACATTTGGGGCAAGCCATCTTCAACACCCATCAAAGTAACTGTGGGATACTGTGTTAATGAACGCCGCAACCAGCTTACGAGAGCATCAACTGGATTGACGAGCTTGTTGCCAGCAGAAGTAAGTGGACGGAATGGATGCTCAACGGAAAGGTACTGACCGGCAGGCTCTGTAAGTAAATCAAGTTGGTGATGAGCTTGTGGCTGTTGCTGTTGCTGCTGTTGTTGCTGCGACTGCTGGGAGGAGCGCCTCCTTTGCTGCTGCTGGGGCTGCTGCTGAGCTTGTGGTTTGTGCTGGCGTGGCCGTTGCCTCGAGGTCTGATCTGTCATCGAGCTTGTCGAGAAAAATGAGCGTGAGCAAATCTACTTCGTCACAGCCGAGATTCATAAAATGGAGATGAGATTGTGCTGACAACCATGTCGCCTTGCTGAAGAGAAGTTCATCCAGGTGGAATATGAGCGTTGCCAGATTACTCTGCCAAGTTACACATGGCATACTTTAACTCATTCCTTTAGTTGTTTGTTTGATAACACATGTTTTGATTAAAAGGTAAAAAGGAAGAATGATAAGAACATCACAGAGGGAAGAGGCAAGATGAGATGATTATTGTGGATTAGCAGATACTTTACCAGTAACAACCTCATTGCCTTTAAGCAAGTCACCGACCTTCAGTGGCAATGGCAGTCCTGATCCGCCCAGTAAACGATCAGTCATCGACAGCGGAACAAGTCCTGTAACGCCGAAATCCCGCTTCGCTGGTTTCTTGACGAGGTTCGTGATGTCCTTGTTCAGCAGTTGTGGAACCTCATGACTGGTTGTTTGTTGCACAATCTGCTGCGTGACACCATTGAGCTCGTCTGGATGCAGCGGCTGCGAGCTCAGCAGCGACTTCAAATCAACTGGAACCATTGACTTCAGATCACCTGTTGCTGCATCACCAGTTGAAGCGGTCGCAGAAGAGGGAGAGGAAGTGGAGGAAGTAGAGGTGGTGGTGGTGACCGGCAATGCCCGTGTTGATGGTGGTGTCACTGGCGGTGCAGCAGGAACTGGCTTGAGACCTTGGATGGCAGTCAAGAGTGCAGAGACTGCCTTGGTGAGACCTTCTGGAATCGTGGGAATGGTGCCGCTGGCCAGACCAAAGAATTTTGACGGCAGCTCGGCAGTGGAGTCAGTGGGCAATTGAGGATCGACGACTTTGACGCCTTGTGGGCGGTGGGTGACCGGCGGCGATGTCGCGGTGGTACTTGTAACAGCCGTGGTGACACTGTCCAGTGGGATAATCGGCACGGCGGACACGCTGGCAATGGCAGCGGCAACAAAGGCAAAAGAAGCACGCATTACTGGTGTGATTTCTTGGATGAACTGCAGAGACTGGTGTAGAAGAAGGAAGGCAGACGATAGAGGGCACGAGCGCGACCATTGTATCCACACTCGCTGCAATCATCAGCTTATTTAAATCAATCGGGAAAGGAGTAAGAAACAAACATTCATTTCGCGGCAGTAAACAGAAAACACTTTAAGGAGGTTTGCAATCTGCAATGCATTGAGATATTACGTTTTGTTTGTTTGTTTTTATGCTATTTTGCTCTTAAAAGTTAGGAGTTGGGATAATCGTAATTTTGACATCTCGCTTCATCAGTACCCATGACTGGATCTCTAATCCAACTGCCCTGGACACTGACACCACTGTGATGCCTTTAGTCTTTTCAAGAACTCGCTTTCTGAACTTGTCGCGTTCGATTTCATTCTTGACAACACGGCCAGCCTCGTCCATCAGCTCCTCGCCCTCCATCAAGTCGATGTCAGCAGGGTTGACCATGTACAGTGGGCCGCCTGAAGTGTTGACCACGATCAAAATGTCAGCGCCAGCTTGTTTGGCATTTTCGGCTTTGGAAAAGAAGGTGCAGCCACCGCGATGGACAAGCAGGGCAGAACGACGAATGACCATGGCATGTTCGGGCGGATGTGGCGAGCAGCCATGGAAAAGCGACGGGCGTAGCGATGGCATTTGACGAGACTTGCGACGGTTCTTGGCAGACGATGAAGACGAAGAAGAGCCGAACGATGCTCGTTTCATGGGCCGGCCACGCTTGAACTTGGCGGAATTGGCAGAGCTAGACGGAGCCCGAGGGTCGGCGCCGGCACTTGGCTGCGGCAGCTGAGTTTGGGCTGGATCATTGGGCTTGACGAGCTGGTCTTGATTGGAGCGAGCGTGCAGAGGTGGAGTGAAGAGTACCAGCCGACGCACTTTGCTTCCATCTGGTTCACTGAGCTCTTCAAGGGAGCGGCCGAATGTGGCCAGAATCGCTGAAAAGTGCTTGACAACCGGTTTATTGCCTTCCGAGTAGCTTGCCACCAGTGTGACGTACGCATTCATTCGCTCACCCGCCGGCTCCGATTCAGGTGATTCAGCAGTGGTTCCTGCACCAGCTGCACCAGCTGCACCAGCGGGAGGAGAAGTAGTATCAGCATCCTGATCAACTACAGATGGTTCTTTATTGACATTGTTTGTTCCACCACCAGATGCCTTATTGCGCAATTTAGCGACAGTCTTTGAAATGATATCCATAAAGTTGCCAAGTCCATTTGGTTGTACTGGATGAGGAACTGCTGCTCTTCGATGTTGAACGTCGTATCTTCTGCCTCCATTCTGTTGCTGCTGCTGCTGCTGCTGCTGTTGTTGTTGCTGTTGTTGCTGATTTGCATCCTGGTTGCCAGCTAATAGTGAGTTCAGAATCGAGCTAACTTTATAGGATTGCGCTGCATCCTGGTCGTCATCTGAGGCTGTCAGTAGCTTCAAATGAGCATGATCCAGCTGTTGAGCTGCCTTGTTGCGAGCCGCCTTGGAGGCAATGTGACTCGGAGGCCATCCAGTTTGTTGACGCTTCTTCAGAATATATCTCCAGTCAGCCGAATCTTCTCGAGGTGGCCAGTCCAGCAATGCCTCAAACTGTGGTAATACAGGTGGAGCATATTCAGGCAGTGGTGCGATGCATATATCATTGGATGTTAATTCAGGCTCCTCCTCGGCTTCAGGCGCTCGTCTAACCAATGCTCTGATAAAGTCATAGTCGGTCCGCTGCATAACTGGGACTCGGCGACCATATTTGTTAATAAATGTTGGCCAATACTCATTCATTCCATAATTATCAGGATCATCCGAAGGGAATACCAGCTGAGATGGCAAATCCTGAGTAAAAGTCATATAGTGCTGGGCTTTGTGACAGACAAAGTCAGAGTATGAGTGGGGCGGCACGACAGCAGGTAGATGAGGAGTTGGATCTTCAATCTGGGGCGGAATCAACAGCACGTGACCTTCGGTAGTAAATACATAAGGAGTGTCCAGTTTGTTCAATGGATGATCGGTGTCAAATAATAGATACAGGTACTTCAAAGTCTCACTCAGCATGAAGGACTCCATTCTTGGCTCCAAATGGAACTCAGTGACTGCCTTCAATCCACCAAATCCACATTTTGTACGAGTTCTCTGCTGTAGATCTCTTAAGATCATTGCACCAACATCCAAGTAGAATGGATCTTTAGTGGCTTGATAGAGCAAATAAGTTGATTCAACAAATTCAGGTCTGCCGGGATAGCCGGGAACAGTTGCATTATGAACAAATAAATCATACACTTCGGGCATTGCCGAGTACCTCTTCCAAATATTGTAGTACACCAAATGGGTGCGCACTGCACCTTCAATGTCGCCAGCCAAGACTTGCATACCAGGAACAAATGCCGATAGACTGTCAATCCATGGACTGGCCAGTTCACCAGAGTCCATATGGACGTTTAAATAAATGTATCCAAGCGAGTCTCGAGATCCACGCTGCAGTGCAGAGTAGGCTGCATTGAATAGAGCCAAGTAGTCATTGTCGCCAAGTGCCACGTATGCCTTTAATGCATATTCAAAGAAAGAGTCTATTCCGCCGCCGGTTGATGAAATCTTTTCAGTCCA
Organism: Ramicandelaber brevisporus; assembly: GCA_025201865.1. Classification (NCBI taxonomy): domain Eukaryota; kingdom Fungi; phylum Kickxellomycota; order Ramicandelaberales; family Ramicandelaberaceae; genus Ramicandelaber; species Ramicandelaber brevisporus. The sequence continues at coordinate 7,253 of MU603202.1, forward strand.
TTCCAGTGATCTTGAATCGATACGGTTTCCTAATAAATCAATATCTGATCGACGTGCCCAAATCTCAAACAATGCGTCTTTGGCCATCTGTTCAAACCGAGAATCACCAGTTAATCTACTCAATGTGGCAAACTCGAGAATCAATGTACCTACGCTGGCTGTATTTGTTTCGGTAGAATATCCAAGATTACGCTGCACCACTCCATCCTTCAGGTTGATTCGTGGCAGTGGCAGCGCTGAGCCAGATGAAGTGAATGCAGGCAGTAGTCTTTTACCCAAGTCGTAAGCCATGTCAAGCAACTGAGTATTATACCACGATTTCATGGCGCTGGCGCATTTTAGAGTGTCTTTCGGGTCAGTCGCAATTAGATGAGCCGATATCAAACCACCCAGCATTCTAATGGTTACTTCAAACACTTGAACGGTTGAATCGATGTCAAACTGAACATACTCAATGGTGTCCTTAACTGCCTGTGCAAATCCATCGCAGTCTCCCAATACAGCCAGTGCATCCAGCGAATCAACCAGTGTCAGCGAAAAGTTTCCCATCACATCTCTCTCGTATAATTGCAATGTGTCATAACCCAGATGCAATCCGCGGCTCTTACATGTGACAGGATCAAGCTCATCATACGGAAATGCGTGCTTCATGTATCCGTCAAATCCGTGGAAGAACATTTCTCGCGCTTCCTCTCGTAGTCGATGTCTCTCCAAAGTTGTCATTGGTGAGTACCGCCTGAACCGTTTGTCAGCTGCTGGTGCCGTTGCTGTTGTAGTTGCCGTTGCTGTTGTAGCTGTATCTGTAGCTGTAGCTGTAGTTGCAACAGATGCAACTGTCGAGCAGCTGCATAGTACAAACACGAGCAGCACCACTGTGATTGAATAGATCAAGCCTCCATATTGCGGTCGCTGTGGTCGCTGTGGTCGCTGTAGTTGCTGTAGTTGCTGTAGCTGCCGCCGCCGCTTCTGTGGTGTGGCTGTATGCCCGCTCATCGGTGCAATCTTCAAGTGCAAGCAAGTTCACGGAGAGATAACTAGATATCGGGTTGTCGTGTCAAGTTGGCTTCACGTTGTCAATTTCTATTCGCTTGTCCTCCTCTCCTTTTCTGTTCTTCTTGCTGTTCTTGCTTTTGTTGTTTCTTCCCACATGAAGTAGCGCCATTTCCTTCCCTTCCCTTCTTCTTGATCCTTTGTACTACTTCTACGACTACTGCAACCACTTCTACATCTACTGCAGCCACAACTACAGCCACAACAGTTACAACTACAATCATCAATACTTACATCCACATATATATTATACATAGAAGAGGAAGAAGAGGAAGTAGAGGAAGATGAACTACGTTGGAAAGGTGCTATCAACAGTGTCCGAGTTTTACAACGAACTCAATCCAGCTACTCTATCTGGAGCAATTGATATTATAGCAGTTGAACGACCTGATGGAAGCATAGCAAGTACACCTTTCCATGTGCGCTTTGGTAAACTGCAGCTGCTTCGACCATCTGATAAGAGAGTGGAAATCACCGTCAATGGACATCCAACTGAGTTCTCAATGAAAGTGGGTGAAGATGGCGAGGCTTTCTTTGTTGTTGAAGTCGATAATCCAATTCCATCAGAGTACATCACTTCTCCCATTTCAAGTCCAAAGCCTTACTCATTCGATCCCGATGCCATTAACGAAGCTGCATCGACAATCAATGGTGGCGCTGGATACATCACTGAAGAGCCCGACACTGTTCATTTGCCAGCAGCTGCATTGAAATCTGATGGTGGTGGTGGTAGTGGTGGTGACATGTCCAGTGCTGGTGAAGCTGCAGATAGCTATGTGCAATCACTGACGACTCAATCATCATCACCACCAGTGGCTGATAGCAGTGTGGTGCTAGGAACAGTTGGATATCACACAGAAGGCGCCGACACTTATGAGGATGCCCTGGCAGCAGTTAGTCCAATGCTGCATGCAAAGAAATCCACTCAGGCTCTGATCACATCTTCAGCAGCAACAGCAACACTAACAGCAACGTCAGTTAGTTCTGCAGCAGTTAATATCAATTTATTACGACGTGAAAAGAGACATGTTCATTTGTTATCCAGGCCAACCTCGGCACTTGGTAGTAAACACCACAGCAGAAGTAACAGTGTGATTGACTCTGTTTCTAATCTGAACGCTCCACCCGCAGCAGTTGACGATTCAACTCCAAATGGACTGGGAAATATCGCTGGCCAGGCTGCTCACACTGCTGCTGCAACCGCCACTGCTGCCGCAATCTCGAGAAGACGCCGTGCCAACACTGTCTTCAGCGTTCCATTGCAAGAATCTGCTCTGCAAAGCAATGGATCAATCAATAGCATTAGTCTGGTGGATGATGATAGTGATGATGATGACCGCATTGCCATTGTGCCTGCAACTGCCACAAGGCTTATTGGCATTGCTGATGAGACTGATATTGAAGATCGTCCGGTTTGGCCATCCAATCGAAGTGTATCTGCCAACCACAACACCAATCATGGTTCATCCGTGCCACAAGAACCATCGTTGGCTGATGTTATTGCTGATCTCAAGTCAACTCGATTCGCCGCACTTCCATCTGTGCACGAAACTCCATCGATTGAGCCTGAGATTGAGCCACAGACTGAGTCTGAGACTGCCACTGTTGCAAACGGTGTTCCACTGACTGGCCTTGGCATGTCCATTGATTCAAGCTCTGATAACCCACCAGTGCTGACCAATGTTGCAGTGGCTACAGATGATATCACTCGCGATTCTCCAGCCATCGTTAACACTTTGCCAATTGAGGGTTCATCGTTATCTGTTGAAATTTCACTTTGTGGTTCAAATGCAGTGCTCGGTTCGAATGACAACTCGAAGCTGGAGGAGTTCAATGCTCAGTTGGTTGATCACGAGCGGTTTGCAGCCAGTCCACAGGAGATTCTCAACCATCCACAGGCTGTCTTCCGCATTGATGGCCAGTATTACACCTGGCAATCGGCAGCTCCACTCATTGTGTCTCGGCTGGCATTTGGCTCGTCAGTGTCTGTTCTGCCAGTATCTGAACAGGTCCTTCAGCAGCAGAAGTCTGTAGAAGCCAACACAGCATCAAAGAAATCAACTCGTTCATCAGCGTGGAGTTGGCTTCGCGGCAGCCGTTCATCCAGCAACAAGGACCCCTCTGACTCTACTCCCAAGGAATCCACACCAGAGGCAGCCAACTCTGCTGACACTCAAGTGCGATCATTGCCAGCACTGGCACATTCTCGCTCAGACAGCACTCTTGGTGTCGATGCTACTCCCGGAAAGAGCTCACATTTGGCCCTCGATGTTGCCAACCCAGCTGGTGAGGATGCAATCGAACCGTCCAAGTCGCCGCGTCGCATCTATGCCAAGACACTCAATCTGACATCTGAACAACTGCGCCAACTCAATCTCCGCCACGGCCGCAACGAAATCACATTCACAATCGCATCGACCAAGAACCAGCGCAATCCATCCTACTGCTCAGCCGCCATTTACCTGTGGCACAACACTGCAAGCATCGTCGTCTCCGATATCGATGGTACAATCACTCGCTCAGACGGTCTTGGCCACTTCTTCCATGCCATTGGCCAAGATTGGAGTCACCTTGGCATTGCAAACTTATACACCGACGTTGTCAACAATGGATATCAGCTCATGTATCTCACATCCCGTGCCATTGGTCAGGCTGACACCACTCGCAACTATCTGCGCAGTGTCCAGCAGGGCGATTACCGTCTTCCGGAGGGTCCAGTTATCATGTCACCTGATCGCCTGTTCACTGCATTCCATCGTGAAGTCATTATGCGCCAGCCTCAAATCTTCAAGATGGCCTGTCTGCGTTCGATTCGCAAGTTGTTTGTTGGCGACCGCAATCCATTCTACGCTGGATTTGGCAACAGATTTACTGACGCCGTCTCATATCGCCACGTTGAGATTCCAACAACCCGAATCTTCACCATTGATTATGCTGGCGACATCAGGTTAGAACTGTCGACTGATCTGCGCTCATCGTATCCAATGCTGACCGATTCTGTGGATCAAATCTTCCCGCCAATTGGTGCAAGCCATGCAAGAGCTACTGCCGATGGTGATGACGGTGTAGTGTTCAGCGACTTTAACTTCTGGAAGCCGAACTTTGCAGATATTCCAGAGTTGCCAGGCTCTCCGGGCATTGCATCTATTGAAGACCCCAAGATCAACAATGCAGTCTCCATCACAATTGATGCGTCTGCCAATGCTGCTGCTTCAGCTGAATCCTACATGAGTCGACCACAGTCACCTGGCCTTGAATCGGCCGTTGTTAATGACGCTGATGCTCTTGGTATCCAGCCTGAGCAGCGGTCGCGCTCTCCAATCCCGCCCGGCTCTCCCGGCTCTCCCGGCTCTCCCGGCTCCCCTGGCTCTCCCACCATGGTTCCGCCACCAGGTACTGTGTTTGTACAGCCTGCGCCTCCACCGCCCGCATCGACTGGTGTGATTGGCCGTATTTCATCACTGTCTGCCATCCGCAACACGGTCTCTGCTCTGCTCGACCGCCGTGCCAAGTCCCCAGAACCAACAGCTAGCGCCGCTGCTGACCGCTCACCATCTCCAACAGGTGGCCGCAACGCGTGGTCGTACGACTCAACAACTGTTCCAGCATCTGCTCTTCACTCTCAGCGTGGTACATCTGCCGACAACATCTATCGCGGGCGCAGCCCAAGTCCATCTGGCAGATTGTCGTCTCTTGCCGAGTCTGACGAGAATGTCACCATTCCAGTCCAATCTGGTGATGCTCTTGATCATGAGGATCATGATGGTAATGTTGATATTGATGTTGATGACCAGAATCCAGAATTTGCCGACCAAGATGGCGTTGTTAATGGTGATGATGATGAACAGCAGCTGCTGGATGGCGAAGGAGATGACGAGTATTATATTGATCAGGAAAATGTCGATGGTGACCAGGATGGCGCTGAGGATGGCGATGATGAGTTCAAGGATGATCCTCTCAGTGAGGAATTCATGGCCACAATGGATATGAATGCCGAAGTGCCTTACATCTAACATCTCTTCTTTCTTTCTTTCTTTCGTTCCTTCTTTCTTTATTCCCTTTTAATGAACCTGTTCTTTTGTTTTGGCTTGTTCTTTCCTTCATACTAACTTTTCATTCAATGCTTACCTCATTTCTATAACCGCGTGGAAAAAAAATGGCAGGATCCAATCAGGAGTCGACAGGCAGTCTGCGTTACAAAAGAGAGAGAAAGACAGACAGACACAGGGAGAGAAAAGTTGATCTCCTTCAAGCTCGCATGGTGTCAACATGCCGAACTTGGCCTCTGCATCTTCTCGTTGTTCCTCTTCCTCTCTTACTATCACCAAACGTCCATTCTACTTGTTCAATAGCCCGTCTCTAACTCTCTATCTCTCTAATTCTCTAACTCTCTATATCTCTTCCGCCTGTGCCACTGTGAATGCGCCAGCCGTTTGTTTACATTGTCGCATTGGCGGCAGCGTGTCTCGTTCTGCTCGCAATCTCTCCCTTCCCATCCGGCTCCGGTGCCTTGGTCGCTGCATCTGCTTCCAGCAGTGACGCCTTTACCAATGATGTCTCCGCTGCTCTCGGCACAGCTCTCACTCCAGAGCAAGCAGCTCGTATGGACCAAACTCGCGAGTCCCACACGTTCCAAACCGAGGTATCTCGTCTCATGAAGCTCATCATCAACAGCCTTTACAAGACCCGTGACATTTTCCTGCGTGAACTCATCTCCAACGCATCTGATGCTCTGGACCGTATCCGCTTCCTCGCCCTCACTGATGCCAAAGCCTACGAGGAAGGTGGTTCCACGCTGAACATTACCATTCGCGCTGACTTGGATGCAAAGACTCTGACGATTCGTGATTCTGGCATCGGCATGACCAAGAAGCAGCTTCGCGACAATCTCGGCACCATTGCCAAGTCTGGCACATCGGATTTCCTGAAGGCTGTTGAAAACGCCACTTCATCTGCATCTTCAGCGACAGAGCTGGCTAGTCAGATTGGACAGTTTGGTGTTGGCTTTTACTCGGCGTTTTTGGTTGCTGACTCTGTGGTTGTGGCATCGAAGCATAATGATGATCCCGTGCAGCACATTTGGGAGTCGACGGCTGTCAGCGAGTTTACGATTGCCGAGGATCCACGCGGAAACACCCTGGGTCGCGGTACGGAGATTGTGCTCAAGATTAAAGAGGATGCCGTTGGATATCTTGATGAGACTCGTCTGCGCCAGCTCATTACCAAGTACTCGGAATTCATCAACTTCCCCATCTATCTGCACACGGAGACTCTTGACATGACAGCCAGTGACAGCAGCAAGGAGAAGAAGGAGGATGGCACTGACGATGCTGAACCCAAGATTACGACCAAGTGGGAGCTGATGAATACCCACAAGCCACTGTGGCGCCGTGAGCCTCGCAACGTGACCGAGCAAGAGTACAAGGATTTCTACAAGGCCACATCCAAGGACGCGGCTGATCCAATTGCCTGGACCCATTTCAAAGCCGAGGGTGATGTTGATTTCAATGCGCTCGTTTACGCACCCAGCAAGCAGCCACCAGCGTTTTACAAGGAGATGAGCGATGCATTGATCAAATCTGTCAAGCTGTTTGTGCGCCGAGTGTTTATTACCGATGAAATGCCAGAGTTTTTGCCGCGGTGGATGTCGTTCATCAAGGCTGTCGTGGATGCCGATGATTTGCCGCTCAATGTGTCGCGTGAGACTTTGCAGAAGCACCGCGCTCTCAAGATTATTCGCAAGCGCTTGATTCGCAAGACGCTGGATATGCTTGAGAAAATGGCACTGAACGATCCAGACCGCTACATGCAGTTTTACTATGTGTGGGCCACCAATATCAAGATGGGCGTACTCGAAGACAAGCAGTATGCGGATCGACTGACTCGTTTGCTGCGGTTCTACACCTCGCATCTGCCAAATCCGGAGGCTGATGCCAAGACTGGTACTACGTTGCTTACATCTCAGGTGGCTGCTCCATTCAACATGACCTCATTGGACGACTACATCTCGCGTATGCGCGAAGGCCAGAAGAATATCTTCTTTGTTGGCGGATCAACTCTTGAGGAACTGCGCACCAGCCCATTCATCGAGACACTGCTGGCTCGTGGCTACGAGGTTCTGTTCATGGACGAGCCGATGGATGAGTACCTCACCACTGCCACGCCTTCATACCGCGGTTACACCCTCCAAAATGCTGCCAAGGAGGGTCTGGTGTTTGGTGATGAATCCGATGCTGATACCAAGGAGCAAGCTGCTCTCGCTGGGCAGTTCAAGGCGCTTGCTGAAAAGGCCAACGAGTTGCTGGGTTCCAAGCGCGTCAGCAATGTCACCGTCAGTAGCCGTCTCACATCATCTCCGGCTGCTCTGGTTGCATCTCAGCTTGGATGGTCAGGCAATATGCACCGCGTTATGCAATCTCAGGCGTTCCAGAGCAAAGAGGATCAAATGCTCAAGTTCTTCCTGGACCAGAAGCCAATGCTCGAATTGAACCCGAAGCACCCGGTTGTGATTGCACTGAACGAGCGACTCGCCAAGCTTGAAGATGCCACGGATCGCACCAAGGAGTTGGAGACAATTGAGACTGCAATCTGGTTGCTGTATGACACGTCTGCCCTGCGATCTGGATATGGCGTTGATGATGCTGCGGTGTTCGCGTCTCGTATCGATCGTGTTCTGCGCGAGAATATTGGCGTCGACGTTGCTGCCAAGGCCGATGTTAAGGTGTCTCCTGCACCAGCTGTGAAGGCTGCTGAGAAGGACAAGACTGAAACGACGGAGCTGCTGCCAGATAGCGAAGATGTGTTCAAAGTGTCACTGAATGAAGAGGCTGAGGACGACGAACAGGCTGCTCTTCGCCGAGTGCCGAAGTCAAAAGAGAAGCTGCTGCAAGAACTGAAGGATACGGTTGCTCGCCAGAAAGCTCGTGCCGAAAAGGAGAAGCCAGAGCTGTTTGCTGCTGATGCTGCTGTTGACGCTGCAGAGGCTGAAGCACATGATATCCTGGATGAGCTTGAGGATATCGCCAACTCTCCACATGATGAACTATAGTATTAATTTAAGGATACTTTTTGAGTTGAATAGCTAACGTTTAACATTTCTACGAGGATTCACTGAGTGAAGCCTCGGCTGCAAGAATGGTGGGAACGGCGCGTCGGACATTGGCCAGTATTCTGGATGAGCTGGCTGCGGTGTG